>JACXGM010002349.1:0-47449 GCA_016801145.1 Umbra pygmaea
GTTTGTGTTTAGTAGTGCATACATAGTGTGTTTGTGTTTAGTAGTGCACACATAGTGTGTTTGTGTTTAGTAGTGCACACATAGTGTGTTTGTGTTTAGTAGTGCATACATTGTGTTTAGTAGTGCATACATAGTGTGTTTGTGTTCCGATTGTACATACATAGTGTGTTTGTGTTCCGATTGTGCATACATAGTGTGTTTGTGTTTAGTAGTGCATACATAGTGTGTTTGTGTTCTGATTGTGCTGCCCTGCTCTCTAGGCGAGCCTGCGGACCCCAGAGCTCACGTGGGAGAGAGTACGCTCTCAGGTGGACCACGTCATCTGGCCTGATGGCAAAAGGGTCATTTTGCTGGCTGAGGTGGGAAGTCATACACATATATACACACACACACACACACACACACACACAAAAACACATACACACACACACAATTATACTCACACACACACACACACACACACACACACACACAATTATACTCCCACACAGCAAATTAAACATTTGTCTCTCCATTAGGGACGCCTTCTCAACCTCAGCTGCTCCACTGTTCCCACTTTTGTCTTGTCAATAACAGCCACAACCCAGGTAATACAGACATTCCCTACAGTAAATAATGACCAGCTACTGTACAGTAGATCTACAGATACCAGCAGGCAACACCATCTGTCGTTTCCAACACCTCACTAGCTGTCTTTTATCTTGCCCATTAGTAAGCAGTCTGTGGGCTGATTTGGTCTCTTCTCTCCAGTAATTAGGCCACCATGGTAAGTGATAGGAGGGTGCCCTGACCTCAGATTCCTCTCTAATAATAAAGCTCCTGGAGGATCCGCTGTGGAGGGCTTATCTGAACTGAGCAATTATTCTCATGTAGAGGAGTCTCAACAGTTTTCAGTTTTCCCAGGCAGGACAGGGGAAGAAGTGTCACTGTGCCATCTCCCCAGCTACATGTGTAACTCCATGGCTGTGTAGACATTAGCCACATTAAGCAAAGTTAATTCACATTCAAAGCTGTATGTGTAGAATACTGTTCTCGAACAGTGTGGAAAATAAACTATGTAGCCAACATTCTCTGGACACCTGACCATCAAACCGTTATGACCTTATTGGACATCCCATTTCAAAACTATGGGCATTAATATGGAATCCCCCCCCCCCCTTGTGGCTAGAACAGACGCCACTATTCTCAGAAAGCTTTCCATAAGATTTTGGAACGTGTCTGTGGTCATTTGTGCCTATTCAGCCAAAAGAGCATTTGTGAGGTTAGGCACTGATGTTAGACGAGAATGCTTGGCTTGCAATCGCCATTCCAATTCATCCCAAAGGTGTTCAGTTGGGTTATATTCAGGGCTTTTTGCAGGCCACTCAAGTTCCTTCACACCAAAACCATCTAACCATGTCTTTATGGACCACACTTTGTGGGCACAGGCCTTCCCCAAATTGTGGCCATGAATTTGGAAGCACCCAATTGTCTAAAATGTCTTTGTACAATGTATAATGTGTGTCTTAATGTGTGTGCGTTGATATGTGTGTATTGATATGCAAATGTATGTATTGATTTGTAAATGGTGTGTATTGATTTGCTAATAATGTGTATTGATATGCGAGTAATGTGTGTGTCGATATGTGTGTATTGACATGTGAGTAATGTGTATTAATATGCACAAATAGAAATGATTGTGCACTGTGCTTTATTGCTCCCAAAGGCTCTGGCCCTGATTGAGCTTTTCAATGCCCCAGAGGGCCGGTACAAACAGGATGTCTACTTGCTGCCCAAGAAGATGGGTGAGTCATCAACAGCCCTTAACCCCTGCAGTGTTTAGAGTGTTAAATGAAAGTACAAAAATAATCGCAGGTAATATTCATGTTAAGTTCTAGTTACACAATGCACTTTCTAGATGTTTCATCACTCTGTGTGTGGGCATTACAAAGGGCTTGACATGGATGAGCTGTACATAAAACATTTTCAGCCATCTTTGGCCCTACTTATGCCCTCTAGTGGTGTGAATGTGGCATTACAAATCATTCTATTACTTTTCAAGCATACAGACAGTATCATTACATTTTACTTCTTAAACATATTACTACTTGTATAATTGTAGTATGTGTGTTGTGATGTTCTCAGATGAGTACGTTGCCAGCTTGCACCTGTCAACCTTTGATGCTCACCTGACGGAGCTTTCGGATGAGCAGGCTAAATACCTGGGCCTCAACAAGAATGGCCCATTCAAACCAAACTACTACAGGTACAAATGTTCCCCTAACATCCCTTTAAATTACACCCAAAATACCATATCTATTTCTAAAGCATTCCCATAATCACAACATCAGTTTATTCATCCGTAAATCTAGTTAAGGCTTTTATGAAATTTAGTTAATTTATTTTGACTAATGTGTTCATGTAAATGTTTTGTATTCACAGGTATTAGCTTTCATGAATGAAACTCAACTGCTGTCCTTTACTTTGATAATGCCTAGAATTACGACCAGAAGATCATTATGTATCTTTATTTTAAAGACATTTTCTCCGGAGACAGTTTTCTAATCTAAAGTGTTGCCAGTTCCACTTATGTGTTTTGTTTGTCCACAGTTTTGTAATTAAGAAACATACTGTTTATTACCCCACCGGCCATGAATCACCAATTGAATGCACAGCACTTAGTCAGCCCTCGGCTATAGATGTATTTTTTCCAAGTCTGATTTCTAACCTGACTGGAACATGTATTTTGATTAGATTATTGGTGGATTGATTTGTTTATATTTTTGTGCCAAATTATTTTGTAATGATGGTTGAGAAGATATACATTTTTTTTCTGTATTGATGTTCATACACTTTCCTGAAATAATTACATTCCATCAGAGATTATGGCGAAATGGATCAGACAGTAGAAAATCAACCACATTGTTTAAATTAAAATGTAATTATGTTTCCATCTAGAGCATTTGTATACACCCAGTTGTTTACTACCTCCGGGTTCATTTTCTGACATGTCTATCTCGGAAACAGAGCTGAACTTTGGTCGAATTCAGTATTTACATCTACTGAATTCATTGATCAACCATCCTATGGTAGATCAGTCATGTAGTAGATGCATGCATGTACAGTGCAGATGTACAATAATCTTCTTTATAACATTTAGAAATGTAACAAGTTAAGGTCCACAATGCTCTGTATCACCATACCATCAGGTTAGATTTTGTTTCCCACAGGGGAATAGTATAAAATGAATGCCATAACTACTGTAAGCCACACTGGATTTCAGGAGTCATTTTAGACTCAAAGGACAATGGTTTCCACATCATCCAATGTAGAAATTTGGAGTTTATTGAAAAGTATTTTCAAGTACTGTACTTGTCTGGTTATTTCATGATGTACATTACTAGTGTCCTCCTGTGTTGTGTATCTTGTTTTCACTTATTGATGGTTGAATGAATGTCACCATGTTGTTCTTATGTATGTTGTCTAAAGGTTTTCATGTCAGCATCCCCTCAAAAAACATCACTAATCTCACTTGTAACAGGAAATATACCCTCAAAGGGGATACATAATGTAGCCAGTATGTATAACCTGTGCATTTAAGAGGGTGCTATGCCAATCCGATCTGATAATGTAAGTCAGTTGAATACAGAACATTTCTGACGTGTTAACAATGTTGTTTTTGCTAAGTTTGCCATCATTTTAGGTTCCTTTCTTTTTAATTGCGCATACATATTTTCATATATGTATTTCAGCTGATCCAACTGTTGAGATAAAGCACTTTCAAATGTGCCATTCTTAAATCTGCTGGGCATTAAATGTAAGGAAATGTATGTGACATGGACATCGTCGGCAGGACGTCTGTGTCAAAACGTTGGGTACTGGGTAAGTGACGGTGCCTTGTGACTCATCTGCTTTTGCAGAAATTAGTCATTTGTGGGATCTGTAAATCTGTCCACTTGGTATTTAGTTTGTATGCACCAATCTGTACATACCTAAGGTTGTCTACTGTATAGATGTGTTCCTATTGGGGTACCAAAATATTTGATGTGCCAGCCTTTAAAAGTCACACCCATTGTAAACTAACAAAATAGTTTGAGTTAGAGTCCGACTGATTGTTCTGCTTAAATTGGCTCTTAACATAAATTTTTTCGATACTGGCACAGGTTCTGCTGATATATCTCAGTGCAAAAAAGATATGTATTTTGGAATGTGAGAAGCACATGGGGTAATGCAGAAGGAATAAGATGTAGCGCTGGTGCTGCTATGTCTTCTATCGACTTCAGTTGCTTTGCAGTTTATCAAATATCATGCTAAAACTTTAACAGACAATGGCCAGGCACAGAATTACCTGATGGCGCCCCCGTGTGGCCTTAATTCCCTCCCAAAAAAAAATGTTTTTGTCCAAACAGACAATTGTACCTTTTGATGTAAAAATGAACATTCCCACACACAGCTCTATACATTGAAAGCATTCAGTCTTCAGCTAAAATTGTTCTGAAGTTAAGTGTATAGATTCTTAACTGGGTGATGCTTTCAACCTCTTTATTCAACAATGTGCAGCGGTAGGCAGGCGGTGCACTGCAACATACGTAGTACGTTTTAGTGCATCTGTAAAGGGTACATTTTCTAAAAGCCTTGCACAAAACAAAATCAGCTCGTAAAATAATGTAATTAGCTGGTAGACGCACACAAAGCATTCCTTTAGTCAGCATTTACTAAAACATAGTGCCAACCAAATGGTCTTAAATCACTGTTCAATAGTAATTGCTGTGGTTTTCTAACAAATGTGTTTCTTTGCATTATTAATTATTATTATTAATTTAGTCTTAAATGACCCGCATCTAAAATCCTATATCAATCTGATTCAGTTTGTACGAGTTTGAATATCCTTGATTTTATTCATTCTTTTTGTAAGTAAATACTTGCATTTTTTTATTTGGGTATTGTCTTAAGCACTATCAAAAATATGTAATGTAGTATTTTTAGATGCATATATGCTCTGAGTAGATTATAATGTGTGAAACTGTCTATATTTAAAATGTGTTATACTGTAATAACTACTAGCTAAACATCATAAACTGGTACAGTATCAGATTACCGAACCCTGTCTAATTGTAGTCTTGGGAGCAGTTACTGATGATGTTTAAGTTATGATTTCATAAATATAAAATATGGTATGAGAAACCTTAACTAACTGACTACAATGTTTAAACCAAGTGAGATATGAAAAGCAAAACTTTTTTTTATTCTCCAAAGCAACAATCATTGTGATTCAGGCCTTCACAATATAAGTACAAATATCTCTGGCTTGTTTTGTACCTAAAGATTTTTATTTGAGCTTTGCCGATAAAAAATGTATGACAAAGCTTATAAAGTGCTTAGTGTGTTAGATCATAAAGTGCTCAGTGTTCTTTTTCTGTGTATTATCTTAGTGGCACATATTATCAATGTGACTGCTCTGAATTTGTTTATATTCATTTGCTCTCTGGTGTTTAATGGGTAGCGATCCCTTTTAATAAAATTATCTGTGTTTGAATGTAATCTTTTTCCTTCTTTACCATGAGTAATGACAAAGTCCCAATTCTATATCTGATTGTCACGATATTGGTTTTTACACAGTAAATGTAGCAAATTGATTAATTTGCAAAAAACAAGGTAAGGATGAAGATGGCTATTTTGGGGAAAGTTTCCTATTTTAAATACATTTAAAGTTTAACATGAATTGTACCTTTTCATCCCAAGTTGTCATTGAGTGAGTTCTGTATGCAATTATTTGGTCATTTTAGAAAATCTTACTTCAGAAAGCAAATTGAAACAAAATACATTTTTGTTGCTGTAGTTTGTCCATAAATCAGAACAAATACCTGTTTATGTTTATTATAATATGCAAATGTATTAAGTACAAATATTGTAGACATGTAATAACCATAACATTTAGTATGGTTCAATTTAGTAAGCCATCAATGATTCAATGACTGAACCTTTTAATGAAATACCTAATTAGGCTATTTGAACAAGTAAAAAAAGTCTAAAGGTTTCATTATTTAATTATTGATGACTCATGTTTTTAGGGAAGTCATCGGCAGGAGAATGCAATTTTAACATTGCTGTTTGAAACACACAAAAAACTACTCCCAGAAACAAAACAAATTGGAAAAGCAAGTGGGCAGTACTATGTGGGAGAATCACAGTCATCTTTTAAACAGAAAACATGGAATTACAAAGTAGTTTTTAATCTTCACTGGTGTCATTTATAACATGTTGCTTTTAGAGTGAAATGCTTGGAAATGTATTATTTACCTATTGATCAAAATCATTCTGCTAAAATAACAAAACTCTACTATTATAATACAACAACACAACACTGGAGAAATATACAAATTACACTGTTAATTTGAGAGGACTGTTAACCGGCAGAGCAGCAGGGTAATACAGTATCTGCACAGTGGTCTATGTCAGTGCTGAGTAGTCGAATTGCTTATACAGTATACTGTATGAAAATGGTTCTATGGGTTTAGCAGCAGTGACGCTTGGGGGTAGAAACTGTCTTTTGGGCTTTTTGGGTGTGTGTTGATCCTTTGGTTCCTCTTTCCATCTGGCATTAGGTTGTTATGCAGCATTTGATGTAATTTTACAGCTAAATTTAATGGAAGTCCCACCCAGTTTACTATATTTAAATGGTGGAAGCCATTGAGACCACGGGACCTCTATCCTTTATGGGCGAATCAAAGATGGACGTTGGTGGCAATGGTGGAGGATTGATTGTTGTCAACAATAAACAGAGGGCTATGCTACCTAACAAAAGTAGGGGTGAATTCGTCCGAAATCAAAGAAAAGATTCGGAGGTAAGGCAGAAATAAACCATTTTATTTGATTGCATTCAGTCATCACCATAGGCAGTGTAGTAATTTGTGCAATCGACAAGCTAGCGTTAGCCTGGATATATGATACCATCTAACGACATATACAGTAGAGCTCCTGTACTAGATATAGTTTCGCAGTTAGCTAGCTAATATACCTAACTATCAATTCAATTTGATTGATTTCTCCAGTCTGTTCTCACTCTCTGGACTGGGTCATATCAGAGTTTAGCTAGTTTACTACTACTACTATCATCCTTTGAAAACAATTATTGTTTAACCATTATTGTTTAACAATAACGTTAGCCCAAATATTGTTTACTACCAAAATTAGCTAGCTAGCTATATGTATCTTTATGTTAATGCTACCTTAGCTAGCTAGTTCACTTGCTATATTTCCAAATATAGATGTTTGTTATTTCACATATTGCTCAAACCTGAACACTTTTGCCTGCCAGGTAGTTCAAATTTAACGCTACCTGAATGGAAACTCTGAAAAGGTAAAGACTAGCAGGCGAGGTGGAGGACAGTGGAATGTGCCCACATTTTCGGCCTCTTCCGGTCTCCACCTCATTGTTGTGTGTCGTGATTGAGCTGACTTTATTTAGTCTTTGCTGTGGTATGAAGTGTCTACCTGTGCTCCAACACAGGGCTTCTCCGAGTCTCCGGACCTTGAGTTTCAGTATGCCGATACTGACAAGTGGTCTGCTGAACTATCAGGTGAGGGATTTCTGGACACTTATCTATTAATTCGTGAAATAAGATACCAACCTTGTGTATATTCACTTTTCTAGAGCTATACAGTTACACGGAAGGACCAGAGTTTATTCTCAATAGAAAATGCTTTGAGGAGGAATTCCAAAGTCATGGTATGTACCTAACCAGCCTGAATGCCTAGAGACACTTGTGAGTTACGACCCAGTATACTGACACACTTGCACCTTTGTTAACATGTATTTGAAAATGAGTTAACACACAATATAATTGTGGATCACTACATTGTTATTGGATGATATAGAAGCCAATGATCATTGTTTCAGAATTACGAAGTCCATTTGAATCTCAGGGTAATGTCTATATCATTTCCATGTCAACATGCTCTTTGGAAGAGTTGCATAGTAGATGCACTTATTGAGCCCCACCAAAAGGGTTGCAGTGCCAGAACCTTGCCAACCATTTATTGGAAATACAATTATCCTGTGATGTGGTCAAATTAGACTGACAAATTAACCTTTGTTGCCATGCACACCATCAGCTTGTTCGGTGACAAAAGGGGACAGCATACAAGACTACCTTTTATCCACAGTAAAATATGGTGATTGATCAACTAGTGGACAATGGGTTATTAAGAACGATGGCTTAATTAATTCCACTAAGTACCAGGATATTTAAGCCCAAAACCTGGTTGCCTTTGCCTAAAGAGACAATGACCCCAAACATGGATCAAAATCAACACAAAATTTGCTGCGGATACTAAAAATCAATGTAATACACAGCCATCTTGGTCGCTGGACATGAAGCCAATTCAAAACTTGTGGTCTAATTTTAAGGCTGCATTTCACAATTGCAAACCAAATAATAACAAATATTGATACATGGAGAAGTGGTCCAAGGTCTCGTCAAATTATACAGGAAAAGGCGTAGTCCTGTTATCCACGCCAGCGAACGGGTTCACAATGTGATTGTAGGGGTAACAATCATTTTTGAAATGTACTTTTAGGGAATATCACACTTATCAATGAAATGTTTTGAGTTTGAGAAATTGTTGAAATAGAAATATAGACCCCCAATGTATTAGCCTACATCTCGCATTGATAGTGCTCTTTATTTTTTGCATTCAGAATATATATTTATATTTGTTTGCATTCATAATTTTTTGCATTTATACATGCTCAATTAAAAAAATATCCTTTATGGGCGAATCAATTATTATTTATTTCAGTATTTGAGTTCGAATAGTACAAGGCTGTTGATATAAAGTACCTGCTCAAAACTTTACTACTTCTGAGGGTGTTTGGCTCCTGTCATATCTTAGTGTCTGACCAGAAATGGACGGAGTTGGATACGGCTCAGCGCAAGGCACATGCCATGAGACTGCTGGATGGCTTGGAGGTGATCGCCAGGGAGAAGAGGCTGAAGGTGGCCAGGGCTATCCTCTACATGGCCCAGGGTAGGTAATCAGAACTGGAGGCTGGTGAACCATAATTGTGGAGGATGGGCTGAAGTTAATGTCATGTCTGAGGTAAATGGAATGCATGCAACTCCGGTCCAGACATTAATATGAGCCCGTCCTCTTCAATAAAAATTCAGCCGCCTGCACTGGTACTCAGCTGACAGCAGTTTAGTAGCACTGTGACTAAAGAGGCAGCTGAGAAATGTATTTTCTTATTGCTGATTCAGAGTTCATGCACGTAGATGTTAGCGGTCCGTGTGACATAGTGTGCTACGTCGCTGCCTTGCAGGACAGTCTATATCATGATAGTCAGTGGTTGGAGCCTGACCATTAGTTCTCTGACTTTGCCTGGACCTTTAGCATGAGGCAGTGCAATTTAGCATAGCGCTGCCTGGGGTTTAGAATAAATGAGTTGGAGTGCCTACCTTTCCACGTTGCTCTCCAGCGACTCCTTGTGTTCAGATCAGGCACCTGGAAATTCAATTGCAGAGGTATAGTTGGTGAGGGTAATTATTCCACGCATGCTCTGACTAAAGGTCTATGTGTTAGAGGAGCAGTGTAAAACGTTGGCCCAGCTCAGTGACATGTGGTTGGATGAACCATATAAGTGCCCTTCACCATCCTGCATCTGTTGAAGGGGGGTTGCAGAGCTGACGACAAGGCAGGGTTAGTGGGAAAATTTGGAGAAGACTAATTGGGAGGGGAGAAAAAACAGTAAGTTAAGGCAGAGTTTAGTTCAGGGCGTGGATGCTGAACACCTCATTGTTGACAAACCACATTGCTTCAACTGGCATGGTAATCCACGCAGTAATATATAAAATCTACCAGGGATGGTTATAGTGTGTATTTGTGCCATATTTTCTAGTCATGTCAGAGCGAGGCTTCCAAAACGCTAATAAACCCCTCAGCACTAATCTCTCAGCATACAAAAGATATTGGTATGTTGCTGTCATAGCCGCTTGCGTTGCGAAACATTTTCAGGCACCTGAAATTAGTGTAGTTTATAGTATAGTACAACCCCAATTCTGAAAAATTTGGGACAGAATGGATTTAAAAAAAAAATACAATCAAAGTAATTTGAAAATGTAATCCACCCTGTTATATATTGAAAACATATTATTAACACATTGTGATGATGTACTTTGTGAATTTATTTTGAAAACATACTCAATACAAGTCTGATGACTGCAACACAAAGTTGTGACAGTAGACTGTTAACCCACTGTGTAACATCACCTTTTTGTCCTCAGCTGCACAACTGTTCAGGGCTTTTGTTGCCTTTGTGCTTCATAATGTGCTACACATTCTCAATCAGAGACGGGTTAGTACCGCTTACGCACTCTCTGCTTACGCTACCATGCACTTGTAATCCAGGCAGAATGTGGTTGGCATTGTCATGCTGGAAAACGCAGGGATGTTGTCATGCTAGGAAAGGCGACCCCTGGATGGCAACATATGTTGCTTCAAAATTTGTACGTATCTTTCTGCATGAATGGTGCCCTCACAGATGTGCGTGTTACCCTTTTTGGAGAAACATATGCTGCCATCCAGACATTGTCTTTTCCAGGGAGGTCTCTGCGTTTTGCAGCAGGACAACGGCAAACCACATTCTGCCCGGATTACAAGCACCTGCTTCTGTAAGTCCTGCACCTGCTTGCAGTCCTGACATGTCTCCGATTGAGACTGTGTGGCACAATATGAAACGCCAAATAAGGCAATGAAGGCCCTGCACCGTGGCGCAGTTGAGGATATGCATAATGAATGAATGGAGGAATATTCTGTTTGCTAATCTGAACCAACTGGTATCTTCAGTGCCCAAACACTTGAGTGTTATTAAAAGAAAATTAAATTGTTAGTTTTTTGGATTTTCCATACTGTCTCAAATTTTTCAGAGTTTATAAAGGCACAAGATGCTCAATACACAAAAAACAACACTAAATCCTAACGGCTTCAGTCAGCAGCTTTAAATTTGTTTTCTACATGTGGCTGTAGGGACGTTTTCAGAGTGCGGCTCTGAGGCGGAGGTGCAGCACTGGATGAGGTACAACATATTCCTGCTGCTCGACGTGGGCGCCTTCACTGCCCTGGTGGAGCTGCTGAACATGGAAATTGAGTAAGTTCGAACTGAAAATCAGTGAGCTGTCATTGTTTTAGGGAAAATGTTTATCTTCTACAAGCATGGTGTGTAAAACCCATTTGTTGATTAACACCCCTTCTCAACTACCCTGTCCGTCTCTCTGACAGTAACAGCGCTGCCTGTAGCAGTGCAGTCAGAAAGCCGGCAATCTCCTTGGCCGACAGCACAGACCTTAGGTAAGAATACAGATGCTTTTCTGGAACTGTAGTTTAAAGCCAGTGTATGTCACGCCTGGGGTGATGCTGGAATGTCTCATTAGGGTGCTGCTGAACATCATGTACCTGATGGTGGAGACTATCCAGCAGGACGACCCAGCCGACCCACCTGAGTGGAGGGCCACCAGGGAAACCTTTAAAACAGAGATGGGTACTGGCATTGCTTTCTATTAGATTCATAGCCTTTTGTGCAGAGGTATGAGGCTGGCTGTTAACTAGTCTTTGCCTCTATCTGCCTCCTTTACAGGCTCTCCTTTGTACAACAATGAGCCCATCTCTGTCATGCTCTTTGGCATGGTGACTAAGTTCTGCAGTGGCCACGCTCCCCACTTCCCCATGAAGAAAGTTCTGCTGCTGCTGTGGAAGAGTATTCTGGTGAGAAGAGCTTAGCTTGTTTGTGCTGTTGAGTTAGCCATCTACTTTTGTGTTTTATAGCACTTGCAACATGTCCTTTACTCTGGCCCAGTTCACCCTTGGTGGCTTCGAGCAGCTCCAGAACATTAAGGTGCATAAGCGGGAGGAGCTGCACCTGCCACCCCTCCCAGAGGACAGCATTCGGGTCATCAGGAGCATGCGGGCTGCCTCGCCCCCTGCCTCCGCCTCAGACCTCATAGAACAGCAGCAGAAACGGGCGCGCCGCGAACACAAGGTTCGTTAGGATTTTTCAGTAATTTAGCAACACGTTAGATTGCTGAGACGCTGCAAGGTCCTTTGTTGACTCTAGTTGCGTTTTCTTCATCTAAGGCATCTAAGAAAACATCTGTCGACACATGGCTTAATGAATGCTATTAAAAGAAAGATACATCGTTAAAACACAAGTTCCATTCGAACATGGAAACCAGGCCCTGGCTGGTTATATAATAATTAACAATCATATCAGGTTGATTTTAAAGCTGCACTATGTAACTTCCCATTCATTTGTCCTGTCAGGCTGAATTTTACTCAGATTTTGAAATTATTTGGTATGTTTTTACTGAACATAGGAATAATACAGGGACAATATAACCAATTTCTGAAAATACACAGTATTAATTTGTCCATAATATGCATTTGTTTCTAGTTAGATATTGTGCAATGTCGATTTTGCTATCCTATTATTGCCTATATTTTGTATTATTTAATTTGAAGTTTTCAACCCCTGGATCCATTATGCTAGTTCCTATCGTTTACTAGTCCAAAAATATAATTTTAGTATTTTGAGAAATTTCCACGGTGCAGGTTAAGTGTTTTGTAACTCCATTTTCTCCATTACAGTCCCTTATAAAACAGGACAACTTGGATGCCTTCAATGAGAAGGACCCTTACAAGTCAGACGACCCTCGTGAAGATGATGACGACAATGATGACAATGACAACTCTATGGAGGCGGAGCCTTTTCCCATGGAGCGGGATGAGGTCATGCCCCCACCCATCCCACAACCCCCCTCTGAGCGGGTGAACTTCCCCAAGGGGCTGCCCTGGGCCCCCAAAGTCAGGTACACAAGCTAGACATTTGCTACATGTGAGTAAGATGTACTTTGTTTTGTTTCATGTTTAAATTAGTAGAGTTAAATCTTTTATTTTCCAGGGAAAAGGACATCGAAAATTTCCTGGAAACAAGTAGAAGCAAATTTATTGGCTATACGCTTGGAAAGTAAGTTCACTTGTCTTTTTCATTACCAACATACAATTCATAATGAGATGTACTTAATCTATATTTCACTTTTTTGTATTCCAGTGACACAGATACAGTTGTCGGTCTACCCAGACCCATTCATGAAAGCATCAGAACCTTGAAACAGGTAGCATACAATGCTCTGGTTTCTCAATGTTTAAAGCATCCTGAAACATGGCTTCATGTTGCTGTAGAGCGACGGTTGTTTTTATTTCTTTGCAGCATAAGTACATTTCCATAGCTGAGATTCAGATGGCCAAGGAGGAGGAGTTTCAGAAAACCCCGCTGTCAGGGGTGAGTGCAAATGCCTACTTGTATCGCTGATGCATGCAGGAATATCTCTTGTCAAGGGCAAATGTTAAATGTATATTAAATGTTTGGATCTATGGTTTGTTTCCAGGGAGAGGAGGAAGTAGAGCTGTGCTCTATAGAGCTGTTATACCAGGGCATTCTACCCAGCCTTCCCCAGTACATGGTGAGCACGTCTCTTCTACACATCTGCTCTTTTAGCACTTCCTTAGTTCTAGTTATCTGGATGGTGGTGCTATTACGAAGTAATATTTCAAATGCTAACATTTGACCTACAGTGCAGACTTTAGGGTCTAGGTCCCTCTCATAAGGTACACATTTGCATGATGGATTCATAAGGTCGACGCTGGAGATATAACAGGGGTGCTTAAAAGTTGAACCCGTTGGAATTGTGTATATTTTTGCATGGATATAAAACATCAGAATTTCACAAGTCCTAAAAGTATTATTTATTGAGAACAATGATCCATTATTACATATCTGTGGGTGGCAAAATTGTGACCCTTTATGTAGGCCTGTCGCAATTATTACATAATCGCCTAATCATGATTATTTTTAATCACATGGCCTGGGGGAAAATCAGAAAGTCCGCTTCAAAGGCTCATTATTTTAAAAATAGTTTAACTTGATGCTTTCAAAATTTATTTCAGAGATATTCAACTGAAAAAGGGTTGCTTATACAGTTAATTCTACTATTTACCCTAGTGGTCATGGGCTGGATTTGCCAATTTTATAAAATTGAATCAAAACCTTGTTTATTAACTCTTTTATAGCTGCGGTTATTTCATGCACCATCTTCTCCACCACAATTTCAGCCAACTGCTAGTGGTGTATCAAAGACCCATTGGTACACATGCCGAACAAACATTTAAGTGTCAACAGAACACAAGGGAAAGAACCTACTTTTATATTAGTAATGTTATGTTTTTTAGGTGTTCATGGTGCACAACGATCTGTCCAATGTTCAGTAGGAATGCATGTACCTTTAAATCACAAATGTAATATTATAATAATCAATGCATAATGTAAAAATATGATAATGCAAAAACATTATTTTGCAAATTATGTGCTACTCAACATACGGTTTTCATTAAGAGCAATATATTACATTAGTAGCATTTATTAGAATATTGTTGTAAAATGGATTATATTATTAGCTGCTTTAAGGTCAATCAGTTGCTTCAGATTTTGTAATGCTTGGAAGTTTGAATTGTTACATTCCGTCTCAGATCGCCCTGCTGAAGATCCTGCTGGCGGCAGCCCCCACCTCCAAGGCCAAGACGGACTCCATCAACATCCTGGCCGACGTGCTGCCTGAGGAGATGCCGTGAGTTTGTGCCGGGGGTTGCAGAGCTCCAATTGAACTTGTTTCTTATGTAAACATGTCTTTCTGTGTTCAGGACCACGGTGCTCCAAAGCATGAAACTCGGTGTGGATGTTAACCGCCACAAGGAAATCATTGTAAAGGCAATCTCTGCCATTTTGCTGCTTCTCCTCAAGCACTTCAAACTCAATCACATCTACCAGGTACTGTAGCAACCAACAGTGACCCATTATCACCACACACAGCCAACTCATCCACTCCCGAGTATTGATAACCACATTTAAGAGGGGGCATTTCTCGTCAGCATCACAAACCTGTGAATGTCATTACCTTGACTAACCCGTTAGTTCCTTGTGTTCCCCAACAGTTTGAATACATGGCTCAGCACCTGGTATTTGCCAACTGTATTCCTCTTATTCTGAAGTTCTTCAACCAGAACATCATGTCTTACATCACAGCCAAAAACGGGTATGTTCCTGAATGTGACGAGCCACTTTAAGATATTGATGTAGGTCTGTCGCTTTCAGTAATGTATTCTCCGACCAACTCTGTCTCCTGTAGCATTTCTGTGCTGGACTTTCCCTACTGTGTGGTGCATGAGCTTCCGGAACTTACTGCAGAGAGTTTGGTGAGTTGCTTAAAAATATCCGGTTTAATTTGAAATACTTTACTCTAGCTAACACATGGGCAGCATTAGTGTAGAGAGCGGGGTAAACACTAAAGAACCTAGTGGATCTGTGACCGTAGCCACATTATTGATGTCTTGTTGGTACACAATAGCCGCTTTCCGACCGCAGGGATTTTTGCAGTTCCTAGAACATAACGTTCCTATAACCCTTTTTTTCTTGTGTTCCAAAGGAAGAAATTGCTGGATTATTTAGTTCCTCGCACCGCCGTTCCTATAACCTTTTTAGCTCCTACTCTAGAGAAGGGTCTTTCCCTTTTCCCTTTTCCCTGGTGTACGTTGATTGGTCCAACTTATAAATTACGCGGGTCGCTTCGTTTGTCTGTTGCATATAATACTATGCTGGAGCCTTCGTCTTTAGTGTTTCTCTGTTAAGTAGCTACTCCAGCCTAGTTTTTAAACGCCGCGGTTCGAACTCAGTTATTAGGACATATCAACACAACACTTTTCTTTCATTGTAATGGATGTCGTTTTCAGCCTAGTAATCTGAACAAACAAACAAACAAACAGCAAGCCGCTGAAGGAACCCAGCACTACTTGAGCTGAAAACAACCAGATCATCAACATACATCTCCAATCATACACCCAGTGTTACAAATGTTAAACTGTGAAATGTTGTATGTGGCACTAAACTAAAGTCAAGTGACGACGCTATAAAAGATCGTTGCGGTGCTTGCGTCACTCCCTTATCCCTCCTACCAGTTCCTATGGCCACTTGACCAGTGTGAATGCAAATAGCAAAAACGGTTTTCGGGGACAGTAGTTTGTAGAACTGTTTAGAAGTGGACTGTTCCTATAACTACGTTCCTGTAACTACTTGGTCGGAAAGCGGCTAATGTGTTTGTGTTCCACAGGAGGCTGGAGACAACAACCAGTTCTGCTGGAGGAACCTGTTCTCCTGTATCAACCTGCTTAGGATCCTCAACAAGCTGACCAAGTGGAAGCACTCCAGAACCATGGTGGGTTAGGGTTACTCTTATCGATGATGGGATTATCTAATTGATGATGGGATTGATTTACCGCATACCTGCTGCTTTCCTCTGTCAGATGCTGGTTGTGTTCAAGTCTGCTCCTATCCTGAAGAGGGCGCTCAAGGTAAAACAGGCCATGATGCAGCTGTACGTCCTTAAGCTGCTCAAAGTACAAACCAAGTACCTGGGCCGTCAGTGGAGGAAAAGCAACATGAAGACCATGTCTGCTATTTACCAGAAGGTCCGCCATCGCCTCAATGACGACTGGGCCTATGGGAACGGTGAGTCGCAGTCGTCACTAGAATCACCCTGTAAATAATTCATTGAGGTTTACGTTATATTGTGCAGGGTTTATTTTACAAAGTCACACACTAAAATAACTTGGACATGTAATTGAAATGAAATCTATGAGAGAAATTCTTTAAAGAATAGAAAAATGTTAAGCTATATGAAAGGAGGATTTCTTAGTTAAGCAACTCTCCTGTTCCAGATTTGGTGTTGCGGTCTAAACCCTGGGTCAGCCGCTGTCTGTGCCCTTCCTCTCCGTTTCCTCACCTGTCTCCCTAGCCTTTGTTTCCTACTGTTGTGTCATTAAAATAAAACAAACTGGTTATTAAAAACGTAACCTTAACAGAAATTGTGATGGAACACAAATAATAAAATAAATGCAAGTACAATGTACACAGTTTCAGGCAGGTTTTTTAGTGTTTTTTAATTTTATTCCCACTTGTAATTTGTGCTTTGGTTACAAATAAATACAGCAAAATCAACTAAATGTTTTGGGTGTAAATGTAGATGTTTCCTGGATAGATAATCACCTCCATGTCTTTGAAAGCAGACCTGGATGCAAGGCCGTGGGACTTCCAGGCAGAAGAGTGTGCCCTGCGCGCCAACATTGAGCGCTTTAACAGCCGGCGCTATGACAAGACCCAGGGCAACCCAGACTTCCTGCCCGTGGACAACTGTCTGCAAAGTGTTCTGGGACAGCGTGTTGAGCTGCCCGATGACTTTCAGATGAACTATGACCTCTGGCTGGAGCGAGAGGTCTTCTCCAAGCCCATATCTTGGGAGGAGCTCCTGCAATGAGAACAGTCGGATGTAGGTTTCCATACACCTCACCATGGGGCCAAACGTAGTCCACATTCACATTTAGAAAATTATGCAGACAAAAATTATATTTGTATTGTCATACAGAAACAATTAACAGCCAGTAAGAGAGGATTTAGGTTGTGTGGTAATAGCAAACTCCTCTAAATATGGACCTTGTCTATTTCACCTGCATCGTTGGACCAATACCTGATGATCTCTTAATACGGGCATTAGGAAACTGTTTCATAAGCCTGTCGTTGATTTGTCTAATGTATAACTCCTCTTCAACTAGACCAATCTGTTTGGGTAGGGAATTAAAAACCTTATATTCCACACGTTACACATGCAATGACTCACACCACACTTGCCCTGGTGTCTGCAAGCTGTTTGTCCGATTCTCTGCTCTTCAGTCACTACAGTAGACACCGATAGTTGGTACAAAATTGTGTGTGTGTGTGTGTGTGTGTGTGTGTGTGTGTGTTCTGCTTTAACCTGTTGACCAGGCTTTCAATCCCTTTTACTGTTTCTACTATTACTCTAATGACTGAGTGATTGTTGGCTTGAGTCACACACCTCTATCAACCCAATGACTTTGGTATTAAGGAAGTTAACTAACATATTGAGGATGTGTTCCATGACTTTTAAACTATTCTTTAGTGCCTCCATTTTAGTTGCAGTGTGGGCCAAACATCTGAACACCTCCGAGTACAAATCAGGGACCCATTTTAGCACTGATTTGATGAGAATTTGAAGACAAACCATTATTTTTAGTGTTTCAAAGAGTGAGCCCTGTGATATTACTGGTTCTCAACAGTTTTAAAATAATTTTATAGTTGCATTGTGTTTATATTAATGTGCACCTTCTGTTTATTTGGGCTTATAATGGTTATGAAAGAGAATCTAAAATTGATAAATTAAATAAACATCAAATGATGTTGAGAGAATACTTATTTATCTTTGCTTTTGTTAGTCAGTTTTACATTGTATTACTTTATAAATACTGTATTAAAAGAAATCTCCCTCTTGTTTTCTTAGCTTTTTCAAAATTACATTTTTTATGTGTTATTGTATAGCAGGGGTAGGCAACTCTGGTTCTGGAGGGCCGAAACACTTCAGATTTATGGTTTCTCTTCCTAATAAGGGACTGGTTAATACCTGGGAAAGCAGGTGATTGCAATTAACTACTAGGTAAAATAATTTTTTTTAAGTGTTTCGGCCCTCCAGGACCGGAGTTGCCTACCCCTGTTGTATAGGAAAGTTGTGAAACATATTGAGGTTTAGTTGGAGGAGCAGTACTGTAGGTTGGATACAAGCCTAAGTATTCTACTATATTTAAGGAATATGACAAATATTTCATGGTAGAGAGGTTTTATAGTTCTATATGATAATGGGGATAGGCTGTACACTGTCAGCTTTAATTTGAGGTTTAGGTTATCAAAAGTATTTGAACATTTTACTCAATTGCCATTATCTCCAACTGCTTAACTAACTCTAGCCTCTATATGGACTGTTACACTTGAAGTCATATCTACCTGTTGTGCGGGAAAATCTGCATGATTAGACTTGTTTCTGAAAATTGCCAATATTTCACATTTCCTGCCAGGGGAATGTAAATTTGAGCACAACTGTGTATTACTCTTCACTGCAATCATAGTTTTGTGCTGATGTGATCTGTTGAATGTCAAGTGGTTGAAATGTGCAATGCTACTGTGGCATACTTTGGGCTCCCATTTGAAAACAGAACACAACAGTGTTATACTAAACAAAGGTCGGTCAAAAGGTTATTAATTGTTTATTGATATTTTGGTGATATCCACAAATCATCATTACGGTACTCTTTTCACATTAGCTTCCATAGCATACAATCTTCAGTTCAACAACAACATTTTGCTAGATGTTTGTATATGAAAAGATCTTGCTCCCACTTATTATTTGAAGAAAACCACAAACTCACTAATACACATTCATGGACGCAAATATACATAAATTACAGTATGTCTGAAGTCGCAGTTCATACCATAAGTCATTTTCCATACGTAGATTTAAATTGTTATCCTGCTAGTGTATCTACACAGTGTGTGGCTCTACCATTACAATACATTCAATAGATTTTTATTGATTTTACTGACAATATAATATTTACAGACTTTAATTAAAGAAAGCATTTTGACATGTCATACAATCACAAGAGGAATTTACTCCAGGCCAATGATTAAAAACAAAGCTTTACTAGAATTTTAATAAAAAACCGCACTCATCTAAAGTACATGTCTGTCTGGGGGATTTGCCTCCTACTTTAGGATTGCAGTAGGTAAGTATACAATACCCAGGGGAACAACAATCGCGTGATCAACCATCTCAACTGTCCTTCCTAGTGACAACAACTTGCTGCAAATGAATTGCTGATCATGTGACCATTGTTATTGTCCTTTAACAATCCCATGGTAATAT
This sequence comes from Umbra pygmaea, assembly GCA_016801145.1. NCBI lineage: Eukaryota > Metazoa > Chordata > Actinopteri > Esociformes > Umbridae > Umbra > Umbra pygmaea. Next base: position 19,848 of record JACXGM010002349.1, read on the forward strand.
TGTAGAAAAGTAACACCAACAATAGAGCTATCCACAAATATACAAGGAATTGTACATAACGCAGGATACATATTCCTGTTCACCTTAACAAATAAAATCGCTATTATTCCTTGTAACTAATGTACACCAACATATACATATATAATATACAGCGTTATAAATATAATACATTTAATCAACAACACCATCGCTTTGAACATAGTGGTAAAAATAATTCTCTTAAAATATTAAATGTATTTAAATTAAATAGTTCTGGTTTCTCGGGTAGCTATAAATTATAAAGTTCAATGTAAGGGGTCATGTTTGGGGAAATGATATACATTCCATTTTTTCAGTTTGTCACATCATGCTTAAAGGTTTTTGGTAACTGTCAGATGAAGGTTACAAATTTGGGAAATTTGTGAAAAAAAGGCAGATCCAATGTGCTTGTTTGAGTTCAACAAATTTGATTACTTTTTAAGCAGTGAAGTAATCAAATAGAAATCAAAGGGGGAAACCATTAACATTATCATCCATTTTAAAACCAGTTTCCTGTTGAAAAGTCCCACCTTGCAAAAATAAAATTGGTTTAGAAGACACAAAAAAAGTGACATCCAATTTTAGCCAATTGAAAGAAAGCAGAACAAGTCTGACACAAGGTGATATGTCTCAGACAATATGAGGTCACTTTTAAATGAGGTAACTTCATTTTCTTTAAACATTGTGTTTTAGAGGCTCATAGGACTTTTAGTTATCGAAAAGTGTTCTCCGGGCGGATCTGATATATATATATATCACAGGAATACATTTTAACACTCCAGTGTGGTCATGGTTAGGGTTAGGTATGATTAAAAATGGAAAAATTATGCTCATGAGTCCTGAGAAAAGAATTCAAATAATACAAGCCCCGCCTCCTGCTATTGCTGATTGGACGGCTGAGAGAACCAATAAGATGCAATGCTGTCCTGAGAACATATTTCAATAACTAAAAGTCCAACCTGCATTTTAGAGGGGCTTGGCAATTTCAATGGGGTGGAGATGTGACTGGTGTCCCCCTTAAAATAAGAACATAATGTACCTAAGCAGGAAGCATTGTTGTTATTCTAAGTAATCAACAATAAAAAGATTTACAGTCTTTAGTAAAATATGCATTTCTTTACAATCTAATTTATTAGTCCATTACTGGATGACATAGGAACATTTTTTCATTCATGTTTCATTTTATTTGGTGTGTTTAATTCATGATGCTGCTATAGAAATACATTTCAATAATCACATTAGCCATAATATATTCTTATTTGTGCCCATACAATCCAATTTGTATACTAATTCATATTTGTGCTAATCCAACTTTTTGCCTATACACACTAAAATAATGTGTGCTGATGAATCATAAGTAATGTGCTTTACATAATATCAATACATGTTTTAAACTGTGACTTTGTGCTTGGTATGTTTTTTTTAAACCCTGGGAATCAAAATGAGATAATCAAGTGCTTTGTCTAGGATAGACTCTCTGAACAATTCATTTGTGCTATTTATAATTCTGTCCTCTGTAGTGTAGCTTCTATATTAATAGCAGCACATTATTCTGCCCAGTGTGCATTATTGCATTCTTGAAAGTGATGCTGTGTTCATTACACTCTCTGGTGTGTTTAAAAGATAAAGAGTTTATTACCACAGGTCTGCCCTCATTAATATAAATGTACTCTATGGTGGAAGTACAGAATGTTTCTAAGACACCGCTGCTGTATGCTTGGCCTGAAGTTTTACAAACTCCTACATGATTAGGAGTTTGTAAAACAGTTTTGGCTTAACCAGGCAAGTTATAGTAAGAGACTAACACAAGATGAGACAGTATTGGTACTTGTGTAGGAAGCAAATATGCTAGGAATTACGTGGTGTTTATTACAGCAGCCTTCTGTGTAGTCTGAAAATATACAAAGTTGACATTGTGAACAACTTCATCAAATACTTCATCAAAAAAGTATTCTAAACTATGCACAAAAATGTTGTTATTTATTGCATACATATAGTCTACCATAGAGACATTCAAAGTGTTTCTGACATTTACCCACCATAGTGTTATTTATGCACAGCCACTTTGTACCTCGACGAATGTACCCCTCTACCTCAGCCCCTATTCTTTGCTTTTTTCTAACTGTCTGTATGGTACAGCGCCATGGCACTATATTTACCAACCATCTCCATATACTGACATCTGTCTCACTACTTGTGCAAATGCCTAATTGTCTGATCTGAAGACCTGCACACTGTATTATTTACTATTCTTATTGTGCACTACTTGTCTTGTAATTACATGTGTAACTTCATGTTCTCTGTACCTCTACACTTTTATCTTGGCCAGGTCGCTGTCTCAAATGAGAAACTGTTCTCAACGGGCCCACCTGGTTAAATAAAGGTTAAATAAATAAAATATAAAGATGCATTCCGCAGTTTTAGTGATATGCAGAACTATGTAGGCCTCTAGGTTTTAAAGAATGTGAATTTTGTAACTGCAGAACAAAAAATTGTTCTGCGATTACAAAGGTTGTGGACTGTAGGTTTAATAGCTAGACAAAACAATTGCATTTTATTCAAAAGCGTGACAGGACAGTGGATCACTTTTTGGGCTCTGCTCCCCTGCTGGGGTTGCTGCGGAAAAGGAGATCAAAGAGGGGTGAGTGTTGTGGAATTTCAATTTAGTTAATGGGAGGAGCTGATATCATTTAGTTAGTGGGAGGAGCTGATATCATTTAGTTAGTGGGAGGAGCTGATATCATTCAGTTAGTGGGAGGAGCTGATATCATTCAGTTAGTGGGAGGAGCTGATATCATTCAGTTAGTGGGAGGAGCTGATATCATTTAGTTAGTGGGAGGAGCTGATATCATGTCAATTGGTTGTCACTCATTCTGAGATGTTGAAGTAATGGTTTGCCTCACAGTGGCTGTGGCATTTGTAGTGTAACAGTAACAATGCTGCATTTGTGAGTTGTTGTGTACAGAGAATCTCCGGTTCTACCCACATGCAAAGGCACCGCCAAGGATTTTGGGCTCCATGGAAATATATTATACTGGGCGATGCAAACAGTGGAATTCACTATTTAACGCAAGACTGATACCCTATGGTATGAGAAATGTGCTAATGGTGATCTTTTACATTGTACCGTTAATGTACCTTTAATGGGCTTGCCTAGAAATTCTCAAGATTAAATATACAGCTCTGTAAAAAATTAAGAGACCACGGCAAAATCATCTGTGTGTACTGTTGATGTATGTGTTTGGGTAAAAAAAATGTATTTCATCTATAAACTAATAACAACAATTCTCCCAAATTCCAAATACTCTACAAATATGGTTATTCAGATAATTTATTTTCAGAAATGTACTGGTCAAAATCACCAAATAAATGCTGTGTTGTCAGACCTTGAATGCAAAGAAAATAAGTAAATTTTTAAACAACACAATACTAATGTGTTAACTTAGGAAGAGTTCATAATTCAATATTTGATGTTAAGTGACCTCATGCCACTCCTGATGCAAAAGATCAAAGCAACTCAGCTTTGTTTGATGGCTTGTGACCATCCATCTTCCTCTTGACCACATTCCAGAGGTTTTCTATGGGGTTGATTAAAGAAATATTTGCAGCAGTCTATTTTTTCCAGAGTTGTATATTAACCTCTTAAATGAAATAAATTAATAGAATCTGTAGAATTATATAACTAATCAGTTGAAAAAAATATTTCAATCTGCATCAAAGCCTTGGAGACATGATACAGTACCTTGCCCATATGACTTGAGGGTATTATTTTAACATTGGCTGTCACTACTGATTCTGTCAATACTTTAAACTGTCCAGCATCCAAATTCTAGGGCGTACTAGGGCTTTTTCAGGGGTATGTGGATGGACAGACGGGGCTGTAGAATGAAGCTGCACCTGGGCCTCGCATCAGGGCAGGGACAAATGATTTAGTATCAAAATACCTTTTTAAAAGTTTGCCTGCATTGACTAAATGTGTGCAGAAAAAACGGCACTAAATGTAAACACTGGGAATATTGTGTGAAGATATTAGCCAAGTATCTACTTTTAGCCGAGCAAAAGTAGCCTATTTATTTCACTATCGACTAAGCTAACAAGTAAATTTCCAACACTCGCATTTTATACTCAGCAAACGTTTTGAAAAATTGGATAACATATTGACACCCTTTCTTTTCTCTCTCGTCTTTTCGTTATTTGAAAACCTCATTTTCTTTAGTAAGCTGAGACATTGATGCTACACCTGCACTCGTCGTCACTCACAAAATCACACAGCTAACAAGTTCCGTTCGCACCTGGTTTGCGGACAGGACCGAACCATTTTATGTGGAGGTGGGGGGATGCGCAATACAGAGGGTCTCTGAATGTTTACTTTTTGCCAAATACACAAAAAAATAGGGTAGGTGGATATATTAATAAAATAATGTAGGACTTACTACAATAATGTTGTAATATTTTTTAGGGCCCCTATCAGTTATGGGCCCTTAGAAACTCCCCCCTGCCCACATGGATCCATTGGTAAAATCAATTAAACGAAACCCCTCAGGAAATAACTTTTCTCGTTAAACAAATGCATGGGTCTAGTGTATGGATGAAGTGATTACAAAATGAGAGTGTAAATGATGTTACGACACATTAACCTCAGCATTGCTTACTCCTCCATCAGCAATAGGTGTACTCTAATTTATTTTATGGTTTATAGTTTTATTTTATATTGTTTATAGTTTTCTTCTATTTTTTATTGCTGTCTAGGTCCTTGTGTTTATTGAAGGGCAATTTTTAAATCCAATGGATTATTATATTAGTCCACTGGAAGGCTTACCTTTTATGAGGGCTATAAAGAATAGAAACACCATATGCTTCAAGCACTAGGCCAGATAACCGAATTTTTTGGGATGTGTGGGGGTTTTTGTCACATTTATTAAGCGATGCAATGTGTTTGGATGTTCAGTCTAGTATGCTAAGGTGTTATTAGTGTAATTTTGCGAGAACAAGTTGGCCCAGCCATTTTCAGTTGTGCATTTCTACACCGCAATATATGCTTTTGAATAGTTTCTGTTAATGCCAAAGCAAATAATATGTTGTTCCTTTACATTCCACTGTAACCTTTCTGCCATACATATGATAAGTACAGCATGATAAGAACACTGTGCATCCGCCTTGTCGTTTTCCCTTCATGGCTGGTGTAAAGACTCATTGTGCTAGAAAATGTAGACTATAGAACTCTCCCCATGGATCATAGACTGGCATGTTTATATAAAGGGTGATCAGTTTTAACGTATGTACGTAGATCAGTATGCAAGGTCAGAGTCTGGTTTTCAAGGCACAAACTATGAATACTACGACATTGTTGCGGCCTGGGAATCTAGTTTCTTCTAAAAACAAACTCCTTAGCAATAAAAAAGACACTGGACAAGTTGCTGGCATCGCCGCTTGCATTGCATTACTTTTTTGAGCCCCCCCCAAATATTTGTATTGTACGTCTGCCTGCGTAGTAACACGACATTCCTATTTATGGTGGAAAATGACACTACAACCTTGCATTTGCTCTGACAGCATAGACCATGCAGGCCCCTTAATAAGATTTCTAGGTTAATGTCAATCTTACACTGTCATCTTCTTATTCCTATTTATCAATATTTGTGAGAAGAAAACGCCTATTCTTCCCTTGGATCCCTTAGTCTCTTTAAACACCAAATCATTCCATATAAACATCACTGCAAAAATGTGGTCCCTTGTCAAAGTAAAGTCCTAGATGCCCCCTGCTGTAGTAAACTCTAACCTCTGGGTGTATGGGGGGAAGGGGGCAACATGTCATAGTCTGTGTGTATTGGGGTAGTGGTGGTAATGTTTTGACCAGTGCTGCAGCACCCCCTGGTGGTGAGACTGTGTAGTGTTAAGGCAGATGTTTAAGTGTTGAGGGTATGCCTGGGGGAGGGAAATGCAGTAAAGGGACAATGATTATGAGTCAGGGGTGCTTGGGGTGACAGGGGTGATAGGGGTGCTGGGTGTGGTAGGGCTGATGACATTCTGGTAGCCTGTTCCATAGCAGCTGTTTGGAGAGAGTGAGTTGGGGTTTCCCAGGGCACTGGGGCACAGGAATGCCCGGGAGGGACCCTTGGGTGAGGGTGTCTCTCCAGGGTTCTTTCCTAGGATTGAGCGTGTCTCATCCACCTCCAGGTTGGAGATGTCCTTCATCATGCCTTTGTGGTAGTTGACAGACAGCTTATTGGAGCCATCGGACAACAGGTTGAAGTGGCGGGTGATGAAGACGATGGGGAGTGGAAGCATGGCCACCACGATCAGGGAGAAGCACATGGCCAGTGCCCAAGGAGGGTAGCTCTGGAAACGCTCCTCAGCCTGAGAGACAACATTTACATTTACATTACATTACACTTACAAAAGAGTGCATTTTAAAACAAATATCTGTCAGTAGGATAATGTTAATAATATATGGGATTATTTTCAAGAACCCAAAGTGTTTTGAATATTACACAAATAAAACTGTTTACTGTTTGTCAATCCACTGAACTGATACTCCACCCATGACCCTTTACTGTTTGTCAACACACTGACCAGAAGCCTATACTACGAAGCAAGTTCAAAATGCACAGAATTTATTTTCATTAGCTGGCTTCACTAAGCCTAACAACTGCAAACTGCAAAATGGGTTGTTAAATCAAGCCAGGTTTTTCCAATTAGCAATGAGTGTGTTCACATAAAAGGGGCAGTGTATGCACCAAATGACCAAGCACAGACATGCACAAGTCTACCAGGACACATTTTACTCAAGAGGAGCAAATTATAATTTTTTAGAAATATGAAGAATATAAAAAATAATCAAGGCTAAAAGCGAGGTAGATCTAATACTCAACATAAGTTATTCTCTACTTGCTATTTCATAAAAATCTTTAATAGACTGCGCAGGCAAGCGGCCTAAGAACACAACAAATGTATCAAGTAACTCTGTTACTGTTAGAGAAAGCATCATCTTGCAAATTGCCTAGCAGATAATTTTTCTGCTTAGGTTCTCTGCATCACCCACAGCATACATGGAAGTAAGCCAAAAAATGCACCGCTGTGCATACACTGAGTCTGTGGAACTGTACGCATACAATTTCCCTCCGCTGAGAATCTATATCTTTCATAAAGATACTCATCAGAGAAAGCCAACAGGTTTTGTCGGTGTCTAAATATTCTTGCTTTACTTAGAGACCCTCTCGCTATCTGCACACCGAGCTCCGCGGTATCTCCTAAGAATGGTGACACCATTTTCAATCGAGAATTGATTTGTCAGTAGGCAGTGCTTTTATTTGCTTTGATCCGTTGAACCTCAGGTGTGCAGCATAAATTACCATGGGGATGTAACTCGGTAACAAGTGAACAATCGTCATGACACTGAAAGCCCAGGGTACACCTGAAGTTAGTTCGCTAACCCCAAATCCTGCTTCGTAGTGTAAGCCTCAGCTCCTCCACAAATGAAATATGTTTCACATGTGTTTCTCAACACACTGACCAACTGCTCCACCCATGAAACTGTTTGCCAACACACTAACCAGCTCCTCCACCCATGCGTTGTACCCTGGTGGGCTGATGGCCATCTCGACAATGGTAGCTGTGATGAGAATGATGAGACAACAAGGAGAGACATACTTCCACATGTAGAAATAGAAAGAGTAGGGCCGGAAACCTAACATGTCCTCCAGGTCCTGCATAAACCTGACACACACACACACACACACACACACACACACACACACACACACACACACACACACACACACACACACTGGTATTTATATGGATCAAGACCACTTCAGTTTTAGTTTACATTATTATGACTTCTTTCTCAATCCATATCCTTTTCTCAAACCTAAATGTACAATATGTCGTTTTTGGCCACTAGGGGTCTCTCAATCAAAACAATAGCAAAAGATACACTTGGATGACGTCGGGAAGTAGCGTGGGATCTAGCATCTCTGGCAGAAAAAAATTTTCACTGACAAAGTGATGTATTGTTTAAAATATTATAACGTTATTCACGTTATGTTTGGCGGTTCCCTGGATCTTAGAGCAACTAGAGGAGTCAAAAGTTATATGACGCCATTGACGGAAGACAAAATGAAACACCTTCGAATTATATTACAAATTTCTCTGGATTTGAAAGTTGGTGGAAACATTAAGTATGATGTAAGTACACAACTAAGAAATATATATAATATAGGTATAGTGATGTTTGCTTTTTTAATGCAAAGTACGTCTTTTGTTATTGTATTGGAAAACTACATACTGTACCTTTAACTCTAAATGCATATGAAAACACAGATTTCAATATCTGTAATGATTAGTGAATTGACTTTAAAAAGCCAATCACGCGAGACCATTCTGTACCTCTTGGTGCCATAAATCCAGGCCACGGACACATTCTCCAAGATCACCACAATGGTGAGAGGCAGACCAGCCGAATAATCATCAAACATGGTGACAAAGTAGTTGCCAGAACGTTGGACGAACAGCAGTCCACAGAAGAAGGCTATGATGCAACAGCACACTGAAAGACACGTACATAGATAAATGGTACATAGATAAATGGTACATAGATAAATGGTACATAGATAAATGGAATCCAAAGAGGTCAGGAAATTATTCTGAAAGTATGCAGTTTCTGAATCGTGTTCAGAAATATTATAACCTTCACATTATGTAAAACCTTTATGTATGCTTGAAAATAATGTATGAAATCCAACTATTATTTCATAACTATTAGTTAATATTAAATTAAATAAAAACACAACAAATGTACAGCAGAATTAGAAAAGTTAATCTTAGAATCCCTTTCTGGGTTTAAGTGTATCTTATTAATGTAATTGATGAACCACCAAAGGCAGATCCCCTTTCAGTTTTGAAATTACGAAAGAACAGATTTTTAGAGTGGGAGGAGCCACAGTTTTTTTAGCCGATCTGTGAAGAACGATGATAAAGTGGGAGGAGCCACAGGGGTTTTTGAGCTGACCTGTGAAGAGCTCCTTCTGGACCTTATAGGTGTCAAGGACGGGGGTGGTGATGCCAGTCATGGTACCGATCATACTGCCCAAGCCCAGGTTAATAAGCATGAAGAAGAACATGACGGACCAGAAAGGAGAGCCTGGGAAATGAGTCATTGCCTCTGTGAAGGCGATGAAGGCCAAGCCTGTACCCTGCACCGACTGCAGAGGGAGACGGATGAAAGACAAAGGAAAGGATTAAAATATAAGAAGAAGGGGAGGAAGAGGACCAAAAATGGTGATAGGGAGACAGAAGAGCAACAAGGTTGTTAGTTCAATAATATATTAGGGGAGTTCCATTTTCTTTTGCAATACACGTGCCTCACAGGGGACTGTAATCTCCTGTACTTTACTAATCTTGTTCCCAGACACTTTCGCCCAATTTGCGGAGGGTCTGGTAGAAATAAATGTGGCCTTGGGGTACCGCCTGAAATCGGCAGTGCCAATTGGTAAAGGTAAAGTAGGCAGACTTATATGGCCAATTAAAATGTGAGTTTTTTACAAAATGAATCTCCATTCTACCAGAACACTTCCAAGAATAGAACAATCCTTTACAATTTAAAGTACTTGGGGAACGTTTAGTTCAAGCATGACATGATATATTAGTGAGGTTAAGGTTAGGGTAAGGTGAGGATAAGGTTAGGGTAAGGTAAACTGACTTTTTTACTTTTCGTTAACGTATGAGGCATACGTTCTCTGGACGTATGTTTTTTTTTACGATTTTGTACGATTTTGTAATATTTTGTATGTATCGCCATGAGAACAGCAGGATAGGAGGGCTGGGTAGATCGGGTCTGTTGGGATGTTTATAGGGAGAGAAAAAAATGAAAGCTGTTGTACATTCCCTGTTGATGCTACATTGATGTACCATAGAAAATATGAAAAAAAAGTTAAGAGTCCATCAACTAATGTCAACATAAGGTGGCAATTCGCAATTTGAAGGGAACACATTCTACAGTATATACAAACTGTCTATGGTACTTATCTTGAGCTCATGCAAATCTTGATTTCTGGACTTTTGTTTTACTTGCATTCATCACAAGCTCAAGATCCATAAAATGAATGTGTAACTGTTGGAAATCCGACTGGAAATATGCAAGAGACTAAATAAGGGAAAGGGCATCAGCATACAGTTTCAGCATAAAAATTTAAGTGACAGTTTCTCACAGAGTTACATAAGATCATTTTGAAACCAGAACCTGGGGTCCATAGCCAATCCAAATTAGGTCAATTCCAAAATCAAAATTGAATGATCAACTGTTTCAAAAGGATTTGACAGGTCAATTAACAGGGCCACAAAATTAGATCAATATAATTTACAACTACCGGTAGTATAGTAGCAGTCATAGTACGTGTCTGTGCCCTTATGTAACAGCAGCACATTAATTATTTTTTATACGTTTGTGATAATCCCAAAAGTTAGTATTAAATTAAAATGTGTTAAAGCTACTAAGATAAGTGGTGAAGCAATAACCCGCAGACCTGGTTCAAGTTATTGGTGTAACATTCCCCTTCTTGCTCCAGCCTGGAGCATACCAGGACTTATGTCTTATGTTTCTGTGATGTCCATTGTATGTTGTGTATGGCCCAGCATCAGTCTAGTCTTCTTTGTCTCCTTCTTGTAGTTTTAGTCAGTGTTTCGTCAGCCCCTTACTTGTGTCCATGTAATTAGGTTATTTATGTCAGCTGTGTGTAGTTTGTTTTTCCCTGTATAATACTGTCTAGTTCCATTCTTCAGTTGCTGGGTCATTAACTAGCTCTGGTATGAAGTACATCTTAGTCTCCTCTGCATGTTAAAGTTTGGTCCTGTAAGTACCTGGTGAGTATTTTTCTTTAGTGTTGCCTGCTGAGTAAGCCATTTATGTTGTTTGTTATCTTTAGTATGTCTTTAGTATCTATAGTCTTTGTATAACAGGTTTTGTTTTATGCACTATGTATTCCTTAGTTTTGTAGTTGCCACAGTATAGGTGCATTTCTTAGTTTTGTTTCTTTTCCTTATTCCTTTGTTATCATTATCAATAAATATAAAACCATTTTTGGTATTGGAAGTGCCTTGTGCTGTTTGTAACCTGCTTCTAAGCCAGAAATTTATAATCGGCCCCTTTCGTTTTCTTAGTATACAGTATATAGCTAACAAATTTTCAAGGACTTCATTTACATTGAAAGGAGTCTGCAAAAACCTTATATATTAACATTTTAGCAGCCGTGCATAAATGCTTGATTATTATTTATTGCTTTTTCAATGTTGTATGCAGTAGTGGACATTCACTCAAATAGAGAGTTAGCTGCAATAAAGTGTTGATTATATGCATCAATCATTGCATGTTTATCACTAATGGAACCAGTATTCAAAACGGTCTGCTTTGGGAATTTGTATTAACTGCTCTTCAGGGTGTTTATTATTTTTTAGATTTTCTTGGATTGGATTCCCATAACATTCAGATAGACACTTTAAATAATATTCAGTTTTTTTTATAAGCTTTATGCAGCTGTTTAAATCTCTACCAGTCAAAAATTGATGCTAACTAATATTTTCAACCTGTATTTAATCATTCTTTATAGTCTATAATTTTGAAAACCTTTCATTTAGAATAAGTAGTGGTTTATCTCCGCTGGTATTTCCATACTGTCTGTTGAGGGTATCGGCACAGAAAGGGAACGGAACAGTGAAATAATGACACCATTCAACAGAGTGATGATGACCTGAATTTACACTGTGACTACTCTGTTAAGTTTACAATTAGGTGCTGTAATACAGTAATTAACTTGTTTTTATCGTGTACTACACTAAACAAAGCCCTCTACACTGTGATGCTACTGTAGGTCTTTACGTAGAGATTCCATCAATGCTTTGTGATTTTTAATCTGGGAAAAGAATGATCAGAGAAAATCCACAGCCATTCTCAATAACAAAACCTTTAGAAGTTCCATATGCCTTCCTCCACACTTGTGGCTCAGCATGGTGAGGTAGAGTTCAGTGCTCTGACACACAGACTCACCTTGTTGAGTTCATCCTCAAGGACACAGGGGTCCAGGCCCAGTTGGTCAAAGCTGTCCTCCTTCACTGTCTTGATGACGGCGTACATCTCCGCGTAGTCTACAGTGGACAGCTTGGAGAAGTTAACGTGTGACGGGATGAGGTCATGACTCAGCATGTTAGAGTTCAGGTAGACAAGGATCTTCTCTGCATTCCTGAAGATACCACAAATAAATATGTTACAGCACAACATTAAGCATGCGTTAAAGCACAACATTAAGTATATGTGTTAGAGCACAACATTAAGTATATGTGTTAAAGCAGAAGATTAAGTATATGTGTAAGAGCAGAAGATTAAGTATGTGTTAGAGCACAACATTAAGTATATGTGTTAAAGCACAACATTAAGTATGTGTTAGAGCACAACATTAAGTATATGTGTTAAAGCACAACATTAAGCATATGTGTTAGAGCACAACATTAAGTATGTGTGTTAGAGCACAACATTAAGTATATGTGTTAGAGCACAACATTAAGTATGTGTGTTAAAGCACAACATTAAGCATATGTGTTAGAGCACAACATTAAGTATGTGTTAGAGCACAACATTAAGTATATGTGTTAAAGCACAACATTAAGCATATGTGTTAGAGCACAACATTAAGTATATGTGTTAGAGCACAACATTAAGTATATGTGTTAGAGCACAACATTAAGTATGTGTTAGAGCACAACATTAAGTATATGTGTTAAAGCACAACATTAAGCATATGTGTTAGAGCACAACATTAAGTATGTGTTAAAGCACATCATTAACAATATGTGTTAGAGCACAACATTAAGTATATGTGTTAAAGTACAACATTAAGCATATTTGTTAGAGCACAACATTAAGCATATGTGTTAAAGCACAACATTAAGTATATGTGTTAAAGCACAACATTAAGTATGTCTTAAAGCACAACATTAAGTATATGTGTTAAAGCACAACATTAAGCATATGTGTTAGAGCATATCATTAAGCCTATGTGTTAGAGCACAACATTAAGCATATGTGTTAAAGCACAACGTTAAGCATATGTTTTAGGGCACAATGTTAAGCATATGTGTTAGAGCACAACATTAAGCCTATGTGTTGGAACATACCATTAAGTATATGTGTTAGAGAACAACATCAAACACAGTGCACAACATTAAGTATATATTTTGAGCACAAATCTAAGCATATGTGTTAGAGCACAACATTGAGAATATGTGTTAGAGCACAACATTGAGGATATGTGTTAGTTAGAGCACAACATTGAGAATATGTTTTAGTTAGAGCACAACATTGAGGATATGTGTTAGAGCACAACATTGACAATCTGGCAGGAGTCTGGAATGTGATTACAGAGAGGGCATAACAGGTGCTTGAAAGTTTGAATTCTTTCCACTTTTCATACTAGATGGTTGCTGGGACTGTGGATTGGAACTCACTCTATGACACACTTCTCGTTCATGAGGTTTGCCTTGAAGCCCAGCACAGCAAACACCACCAGAGTGGCCAGGATGGAGGTAAAGAAGTTGATGAAGGAGACAAGGACGGCATCAAAGTGGCAGTTGTTATCTATCTTGTTGTAGCTGGAGAAGGCAATGACTCCACCGAACCCCAGGCCAAGGGCAAAGAACACCTGGGTGGCTGCCTCCCGCCACACCTGTGGCTCAAGCATCTTCTCCAGCTGGAACACACAATGACTGATTCTTTTTTATTTTTATTGATTTTACCTGTTTTTCCTCCCTTCCCAATTCCCACTAACCCTGCCTTGTCGGCAGCTCCGCAACTCCTTGGACAGATCTGTGGGCTGGCAAGGGACGCGCACATGGTTCATTGTCGCCCAGCTGCCAATTCAATTTTGCAACAGAGAAGCCTTTGGTCAGCTCATGTATGGGATGATTATGCTCACCAATTATACTTCCGCGATTGAATTTACAGGCCCCCGATCTGGACACAAGGAGGCGCTGGAGAGCGATGTTGCAAAGTAAATAATTCAACTTATCTATCCTAAATCCCGGGTTGCAATATGCGAATTTACGCTGACTCGTGCAGGAGGTCTGGACATATTTGGAGAACCCATAGTCAGGCTGACTGGTTGTTTTTAATCAAATACATGTATTCCAACAGTGTAGCTGTCACGCCACTGATATTTATTATACATTCTAACGCGCAACTTTGTGTGTAACGTTTTCTGAAGAGTACCTTGGGTGTGAACATGTGAGCAACTCCATCGACGGCGCCCTTCAACAGCAAGCCCCTGACCAGGAAGCAAAACAGCACCACGTAGGGAAACAGAGAGCTGAAATACATCACCTGTCAGATCACAGGAAACAACCAATCACAATTGCTGTGTAAAAACCACACCTCCCATGAGCAGTCCAGTTCACTATTCACTTCAGCAGGCTAATATTCCAGTGCAAATTATGTCATGTCCTTTTCTTTTTTTATGGTTCATCGGACAAGAATGTGGCGAAAGACAGAGTGTGTTTTTCACTGAGGCAGACAGATTCAAAGTTCACCCTAGGCCTCAAGTCGTGTGTCTCACAGACGAGTCGGCAGGACCTCATTGTAACCTGTTCTGAAGTTTCATTTCAACATTGTGAATGGGTCTATAAAACATTATTGTATTGAATTACATACTTGAATAACCCTCCTCCACAAGCCTGCTGGTGTTACGTTTTCAGAGCAGGTACATGAAACGTTAGGTATGCTATTTTGTAACGTTGAAGGGAATTCAGGCCTGGTCTTCTCCACACTGCTCCTCACCTTCCCAGAGGATGCAATGCCTTTGATGACAGCGAGGCAAACGATGATCCAGGCCACCAGCAGAGACAAGGTCATCTTGACGTTCAGGCCCCCGCTGTCTGCGATGGTGCTGGTGGTGTTCAAGGTCTGGCGGTACCAGAAGTAGGTGGTGGCAGAGCTTTTCTCACACTCAGGCTCCACAACTGCCGAGGGGTGAGGGAGGGTCAGATAAGAGAGAGGGAAGGTGAGAAGAGGGCTGGTAAAAAGGGAGTTCAGAATGATGAAAGAGACAGAGGAACAGAAAGAAGAAAGATAGAGAGCAGAGAGTACGGTAATATGTGAGGATGTTTACACAGGGACTCTAGCCCTAGATTGGCTGTTTACACAGGGACCCTAGCCCTTGATAGGATTGGCTGTTTACAGTACATAGGGTCTATAGCCCTGGATTGTCTCTCCCAAATCACCATTAGAAATGTATACAAAGTTGTTCTAGTAATAGGAATGTATCTTGATCACTCATGCAAGTGATGACTGACATTTATTTCAACTCATATTTTCACATTTTAGATCTCAAACTTCCAAGCATGACACATGATTATTATGTGAATGAAGCACTTACAGTTCTTTTGCTGAACAACACAACATGCACACTGAATGATGCACAAAAACAAACACATCTGCTTACAAACACAAAATCACATGAAGGTAAGAACCAGACATCTTGTTATAAGGCAATATTCAGTAGAGGAAATTAGAACTGCCAGCTGCATAACTATATTTGTCTGCTGCCTCTCTGATCAGGTTGTCTGCAGCATGTAGCCCCAGAAGCAAAGAGCTGTATTCATATAGAAAACTACATGTCCCTGCTTTTGAATCCACTCACTGGCTAATGATCCATTCATCCTGATGGGGCATTCAGCCCATGGCAGTGGGTACTGGAACGACTCAAAGAAGTAGAAAATGCTCCAGCCTATGATGACATTGTAGTAGAGCCCCACAAATCCACACACCTGGAATAGAAGGCAGGCAGAGTCTGTTAAGGTGGCTGCACATACACACGCTCCATCGGTGCTCAGACACAAAAGCGTCTGGAATCTCGTAGCGATTCTAACAGAGGAATCTCTAGTGGCTAACAGTTGGTGCTCCATGAAACACGCATCATGGGAGTTAGTGATCAAAGGTAAAGTGGATGCTGAGTGAGCGCAAGCCCAGTAATCAGTGCTGTTTACACTCGCCTTTACACTAATTATGTCAACTGCAGAGGTGAACATTTACTTGAGTAAAAGTACTTTTCTGAGTAACTCTGAGTTCACAGGTTTTGGGAAGTCCCTACTTAAGACCAAACTGATCAGGTAAAGTGAGTTCATAACTTAACAGTAGCCTAAAAAACAAAGAGTAAAGGAAATATCAATCATGGTCACCGGTAAGATGTGAACTCCTTTTACCTGATCAATTTGGTCTTAAGTAGGGACTCAGTACTTTGTCAACCTCTGGTCAGCTGACCACCAAAATGCCGAGAAAGGCTGGTAGAACACTGGGTCAAACTTGGGACTCCTTGGAAATAAAGACTGCAGGGAGAATATGCTGGTATATTACTAAAACTTTTAACAGTCAGAAAATTACATTTCTACAGAAAATGAAAGACCATTGCATTTAGTGATGTTTGAATGACATTAACACAATTGCATACATTGTTGAATGTGACTTTTTTTATTTTTTTCATCCACCCACCCCCCATTTTTCTTCCCACCCAATTTCTCATGTCCAATTTCCCTTTAGGCTTTTCTTTTTTTGGCAACCCCTCACAAGTGCAGGATAGTGAACGATCAGTCACATGCTTCCTCCAAGCACGTGTCTTCAAGCTATCTGATTCTTATCACACTGCTTTTTGAACTTGGATGCCTTTAGTCAGTAACGTACATATGTGGGACCAGTGGCGGGCCGTGCATTTTACACCTAGGCCTTCAATATCTTCCCGAAATTAAAACGCATTATAATAACCTCACAATGACATTCTAGGTCTTTTGTATATATTATACAAAATATAAATAGGCTACATCGTATTTTCTTTAAGTTATATTTCTTAATGTTAGTATGTCAGAACACAGAAATACCACTATTTTGTTCACCCAGAAGTTTTGCAAACTACCGACATTTGTCTTTCCTCCCTGAAGGTGGCTTTCAGAGGCTAGGTCCGGGGCGTTCCTCATGCCGTTTTCTACAGTTATTGTATGCACTGAATAGCTAATAACTTGCATCCTTCGTTCTTTCCTGTACTTAAATGTGCGCATTTCCTTGAGGATTCTAATATTTTTTACCTATAATTTTACAGATATTAGGCTACATGAAAATAGCAATGAGAAAACGATATGACATTTCGCTATTTGAACTCTACTGGACAAATGCTGAGGAAAATCGTTTTTTCTCTGTGCAGTGCTGTATCAATTTGCACCACCCCTAACAGACCTCCCTGGCCTAGTCGGTAATGCTGTAACCAAGATTTGAATCCTGGCCGAGATTTGAGCCCTTGACCCTATTACTCAGTTGTCGCTCTTGCAGCAAATTAGACCACTGCACCACGTGGGTGGCCCTGGAGAACTCTCCATTAAGCACTAAACTCCTCAGCCAATGGTAATATGATGTGAATTCCAGCTCCTTGGCAAAATTAATGACAGATTTCTTCAGTTAAATTGACCACTCTGACCTGGGGCTCAGTCCATGTACATGAGGGGACAGCTTTAGGTGTGGGAGATGCCATCCTTACGTTCACTCACCATGAGACTGGACACCCCAATCCCGCCCAGACGGGGGCACACATAGTTCCACACTCCGATGCTCCCACGCCTGATCTTCTGACCCACTGCCAGCTCCAGGAAGAAGAGTGGGATGCCAATGATGATGAGGAGAATGAAGTATGGGACCAGATAGGCACCTGAGAGGAAGGGTAATTAATCATGTTATATATCGCACATTATTTACATTTGTTTTAAGCAGTTTTTCTCTCTAAATACATGATATAAAATTTTCTATTAAGGCCTTGCTTTATCACATCAACTCCCAGCGAAATTCGGTCAGTCAGTGCAGAGATATGTGTCTTCCGAAGCACAGTAGATGCCATTCTGGTTGTTATAACACAGCTGGCTCAACCACCAAGTTTATACCAAAACCCTTATGCGCCAGACAGAATACACTCTTCGGACTTCTAGCTCAATTAAGCTCACAAAAGCACCCAATCTTGGTGGCTAGATCACAAAAGCACCCAAGGGGTGGCTAGATCACAAAGGCAGGCCAACCATATTTGATTACTTATCTTCAAAGATGGGGCTGGCCCGATTCATCATTGTCCACACTACCCCAGGTTTAATACGTGAGCATGATCTGTACTCTGGTCTTACAATGATGAAGGCAGTTATTTTGCTGGTCTGAGATTTCTGGATTTCTTGAATATTTCCCTTTTGTTCTGGGATTCTGTGACGGGGATTTTGAACATAGAAATTAATTGAAAGTTTGCTTATTGCTGCGACACTACTGAGGACATTGAGTGTTTTTGTGTTTTCCATCACTCTCTCACTGAAATATAACTTTTGTTTGCTGACCCCTTTTAAAGGTTATCCTGAAAGCCAGAGCACATCCAGTGAGTGATTTAGGGTCTATTTTTACATTTCATTTGAATTATGGGGGATGTTTACGTTTAGTCCTTCCCGTTTAATCCAGGAGAGGCTTAATCGTGATTCTACTATATTTGATGTGCAGTGGGTGACTTATCACCATTATACAACACTATCATACTGAAACTTCAGGACATAATTTTACAGATTTTATTAAAATAAAAAATATTATAATATTTAGCTTTAAGTTAGGTTGGTCAGCCACACAACCTAGTTGTTATAAATATATGTTCCTCAATTAACTATTTGTTAGCTAGAAGGAAACTAAATGCTCAAATAAATGAAGGGAACACTCAAAACACACATTAGGTCTTGATGACCAAAATATGCTTAATATCAAAATCTTGACTGCACATTGTGTAATTTGTTGAGGACAAAATGATATAACAACGGTCAAAATCACCAACCAATTGAGGACTGAATTCAAAGTCACACAAAAAATCTATGTAAACACCAGAAATTACAGGCTGTTTCAACTTGCGTGAATTTCATCATGGCAAATCATAATCTGACTAATTGTTCTGCACCAGGAGGAACGCAGGGCCCACTGCACCAGGGTAAGGTCTGACGATGGGTCTGAGGATTTCATCCCGGTAGCTAACAGCAGTCAGAGTACCATTGGCTAGCACGTGGGGGTCGGTACGACCCTCCAAGTATATTCCTCTCCAGGGCCCTCATGCTCCCCTCATGGAGTCAGTTTCTGACAGTGTAGTCAGAAACATGCACACCAGTAGCCTGCTGCAGGTCATTTTGTAGGGCTCCTCCTATTCCTTCTTGCACAAAAAAACAGATACCAGTCCTGCTGCTGGGTTGATGCCCTTCTGCAGCCCTGTCCAGGTCTCCTTGTGTAATGACCCATCTCCTGGTATCTCCTCAATACTCTAGATATTGTACTGGGAGACACAGCAAACCTTCTTGCGATGGCATGTATGAATGTGCCATCCTGGAGGAGCTGGACTACCTGTGCAACATGAATGGGCTGACAAGGACACTAACAACATGCTAAACTAGAGAAGAATCAGTCATCAAGGATAAGGAGTGAGCAATTGTATGTGGCCACCACCTGCAAAACCATTCCCTTTTTGGGGGTTGTCATGCTGTTGCCTCTCCAGTGCACCTGTTGACACTTTTATTTGCGCCAAAACTGGTGACATTGATTCAATCCAGAAGTGTCATGCACCTATTTTTTTTAAGGGGGCACAACACACGCAAACATGTGCCCATAAATAGAGATATCAAAAAGAAAATCCTCTTGGCTCAAAAATCTGAGGGGGCACGTGCCTCAGTTTCAATGGGCATGACGCCTCTGATTCAATCACTTATGCTTCCTAACTGGACAGATTGATATCCCTGAAGTTTATCTGACTTGGTGTTATACTGTGATGATTGTGTGTTCCCTTAATTCTTTTGAGCAGTGTATGCATGTACAATAACTGTATATACAAAAATAATGTACATGTTTAACTGCAAGCATTAGTGCATGATTCTGTTGTCCAACTATCAGGAAAGTGGTTCCACTACTGAGGTGCCAGGATGGAGCAAAGGTTTAACTGGGCTTATCAGGAATTAAAAAATAAGAACTCTATGGTTTCCACATCCAATGAGCAACAGTCCAGTAAGTGTTTCTTGTAACCATCAGTAAGCGTCCTGCACTTCTCTACCGGCACCTTGGTCCAGCCTTGTGGACAGCCCAGTTGGGATTTCTAGCTACCTATATTTTGACATAACTAACATGCAAGCCTAGTTCTGGGCAAAAGCACGTCTTATTTGACAAATCAGCTATAAATATTAACTAGCTGCAGTAGCTAGCTATGCTTTTAGTATTCCCATTAGTATAATGGTATTCAAACATTGATTTCTAGAACAGTGAATAAAACAATTTATCCATTGAGTGCGAAGACATTTCAGATGGTATATCAGCTGGTTTGAAGTGTTAACTAGCATTTCATTACATTGTCGCATAGGCTAATCTAACAAATACTTGACTCTTTAACAGGGCAAAATATCAATAAAGAGTTGTAGTATCACCTAAAAGTACAGAAAGAATCAATAAAAACTAGCCAAACTTTGCCTTTAACAGTTAATAGAAGATATTCATTTAATGTTGATCAATGTCATTTGAGCCATGCACAGCTCTTAGTTCCAGTAAAAATCGAGAGCACAGCTATATTTAGAGCTGGGTTTGTGGAGCTGTGCTTAGACTGTCTCCTGGGATAGCAGGCCTGTGTATCAGTCATGTCGTTCCTTCAGTCAGGGTCACTGATGTACCACGTGAGCAGCCACCTCTACATTATTCATCAGACAAAGGCAGACAACAGAAGAGGAGGAAATGACCTAGTAAAATCACACATTGCCACTAGATTACATGAAACAGAAATCAAAAAGCCGCTTACATGGGTCACTGCTCAGCCGTTCACATAGACAAACAAAGTAATTCTAGTACAATCCTTTGTTAACAAGTTATTGATT
Source organism: Umbra pygmaea (assembly GCA_016801145.1). Classification (NCBI taxonomy): domain Eukaryota; kingdom Metazoa; phylum Chordata; class Actinopteri; order Esociformes; family Umbridae; genus Umbra; species Umbra pygmaea. The sequence goes on from JACXGM010002349.1 coordinate 40,800, forward strand.
TGTGTTAGATGTTTATTGTAGTCAGACGGACCAATGGGTGCCAAATTGTCTTACCTCCTCCATTCTTTTGGCACAGATAAGGGAAGCGCCAGACATTCCCTAGCCCCACAGAGAAGCCCACCTGGGCCAGAATATACTGCAGCTTGCTGTTCCAGGCTGGGCGCCCATCATTCACTGGGGGACAGTCGAGGACTATCTTCTCCCCAGGGCCTCCGACATTCAGGGTGCTGTTTTTGAAGTCAAGCACCTGCTGGTGAGTGAGCAGGTCCGCCACCGACTCTGTGACTTGCTCATGGGTGTGGTCATGCTGCGTCACCTTAATGTTCTTACGCATCAGGGATGCTAAGGGGCAATTGGGAGGGGTTTGGGGGAGATGGACAGAGAGACAAGAGGGAGGGGAATGCAGATGGTACTATAGGTGCTAAGTGGAGGGGTCGGTTGCTAGGTGCGATACGTTGAAAGGAGAGAGCGAGGAAAGAGGTTCCAGATTGAGTCTTTGGACCTAAGAGAGAGTAACAGAAATGAAATATGTCACATTGTTGTTCAAAGGATATCTACTATTTTACTAAAAAAGGTCAAATAAATACTTCCAACATTGAAGACATTTAACAGACATTCAAAATTAATGTGTTTTCATTTTAAGTATGCTAAGCATATGATGTAATTATGTGTCGCAGAGGACGTCAAGTCTTTAAAACTTCAAAGAATCACTGACAAAATGACCATATGAAAACACAGGCTCTATTGTAGGTCACTCTGGATGAGAGTGCTGGTCAAATAACTTCAAAAGTAAAAATCCCTTATTTTCATGTAATGCTTACCATGAGAAAAGGTAGGTAAGTACAATTAATACAATAAATGTTTTCATCTTGTTCCAAGTTCCTTCTATTTTATCTCCTGCTCCCTTTTGTTTGTTATATCTAATTCTGCATCAGTTGATTTCATTTGGAAAAACATGGACACATTTTTGATCATGCTTGATCCTTGTTGGTAAATAGACTGTATTTATATAGCGCTTTTTCTGACCAATGGCCACCGAAGCGCTTTACAGAGCCTCACATTCACCCATTCATTCACACATTCATACACCGTCGGCGGTGTCAGCCATACAAGGCGCCAGCCAGCTAATCGGGAGCAGCTGGTGTTAGGTGTCATGCTCATGGACACCTTGACACTTGGTCAGGAGGACCCGGGGATCGAACCACCAACCTTCTTAGACAACCTACTTGACCCACTGAGCCACTGCCGCCCACCAGTGTTGTTGATAAGCCTTGACTACACACACAGATCAATAATTAATGTTTTGTAAATGTTGTATTTTTCCTGGGGTTTTGCTTAACATCTGGCTTCATCAGCAATGTGAGTATATAGATTAATGACCAGAAAGCAGTTGTTTCTATGTCTTGTTTTTGGCCTGGAGAAAACAGGTTTATATTATACACAAAGAGACAGTTCTATGGAAAAAGATGAAGCTTAGTGCAGAACTAAAATCAAGCTCAATGGAAATATCAGTTGATCTTGATTTCTTTTTGTCTACAAACCCCATACATTGGTCCTCGAAGGTTTGTGAACCCTTTAGAATTGTCTATATGACCTGAAACATCATCACATTTTCACACAAGTCCTAAAAGTAGATAAAGAGAACTCAATTAAACAAATGAGATCTGTTTTTGTTGCACCTTCAAGCACCACTGTAAAATCTTAGCTTTTTCTATATTTTATTACCAACTATAAGCCACACCCCCCCCACTCCAACAAGGAAGTTCTTCTGCAGATCTGAAAGACAATAGGACAGTCTTGACAGCATCCATCCTGCCTTATTGGCTCTTTTCCATTACAAGGCCATGCAGGGCCAGTCCGCGTCGATTACCGTATGGAGGGTGTACCTATTTACAACTTTCCCGCTTAGCATCACGCCGTTCCAGGCTAGCTCGGGGGAGAAAGTGGATGAGTTTGCAACTGAGAAATTACACAGCCAATGTTCATTGGTTTCGTTACTTGAATTGGGGCCTTCTCTTGAGGATTCTAAATAAAAAATATTTTTTTGGCACTCATAGCAACATTACATAAAAATAGTAATGGGTACAATGATTATGATCATTTAATTTCTTACTTTCCCATTTCAAACGAAATTGCAGCAATCAGAGGTCAGTCTTTGATAACTATCGTAAATTTTATGGAATTACTTTTTTGTGTTTAAAACACTACATAGTGTAGGGAAAGATTATCTTATATGAATCGCTTTTTTCCTATTTTTTAAAGGTCAAGAAATTGTTTTTTATAGCTTTATAAACAAATTTCTTAAAGAAGAAGTAGCTTTCTCACCAGTGATATACTACACCACTATTTGCGGCCTTAAAAACGTCAACAGCCCATTTTCCCATGAACTAAGCCAGACCCATATACAAAATTCAACCATGGAAACACAACCCTGACAGACCGTGTCGCGCTACAGTTCTGGTCAGTCGAAAAGAATCTTTTGTGTTCGGACATCTACAGCAGCCCACTGGCCCAGTCCTTCAGCCCCCCATCGTTGAGAACACAAACCAATCACCCAGCTCGATAACCCCCACTCCTGCCACTACACCAACCCTCTCTGTCTAGGAGGCTTTTTACACTACAATAGATTTCAGCAACATTTTCAAGTCCACTCGAGCCGAGATTGGGATGAGACACAATTGTACTGTGTAAACTTGCGGGTCACTCTCGAAATCCATGCGACCTCCAACTTCATGGTGTTGCAACTTCATGGTGTTGGAAGACAAAGGGATATTGCATGCGTGTTACATCATTTTTATACCCTAGTGGAACAGGTGATGTAATGGCTCAATATGGTCCTTAAGACTTAGATTAACTTAAATAAGTGGAATTTCATTCCTGGTTTAATTTTAGTAGATGTTATTTACACCAATCTTTAAGGGTACCATTGATTGTGAAACCTTAATTTGGAGGAAATGTATTTGTATTGAATAAATGTGTCAGGATGTTGTAGGGTGGTGTAGCAGAAAGGGAGACCGAGGCAAGGAGGGGAGTTCTTCAGGTTTATTTCAAACTCTAAATAAAGGTGCTCAAACAGGGTAGTTCACTGCTACTGCAAAACCAGCTGAACAATAACGAATCCTAGACTGTTTACTATGCTCTGCCACGGCATTAATGCGCTAACAGTATAATAGTGTATGCCTGGCTGCAATATACACCATATTTCCATGATTTTCCTGTTAAAAAATTTGCATGCACGTGCGCACACACAAACAATCTATTTACAATTTATTCCCTTTTAAATAGGTACTGCCAACACTTGCAATTGCAGTTTGATAATTTTTGTCATTTACCTATATTGGCCACACAGCAATGCCATATTTGTTTCAGTAAATACTAGTGTTATCCTTGCATGAAGCACTAAAGCAATATATTATATATACACATGTGTGCTTTCGATTAATGTGACTGTGCAATGTCAATATAACAATGTTATAGATTGAGAGACCGGCTGATCAGCCTTCGGCTTTAGTAATTGTTTTTCAGTGTAGCTAGATCCTGATTTGGTCTGTAACTACAGCTATTATTGCTTCATAACACCATTACTGTAAAAATAAGTGCAGTGAGGTTAACAGTTATTGATATTGAACACAGCGTTCCAAGACAAACACTTGCTACCCACAGTAATATTTGGTGCCGTTTTCATCATGCTGTGGGGCTGTGTGGCCAGTGCCGGTACTGGGAATCTTGTTAAAGTTAAGGGTTGCATGGATTCTACTCAATATCAACAGATACCTGAGAATAATGTAGAAGAATCAGTCACAAAGTTGAAGTTACGCCAGGGCTGTGTATTTCAACAAGACAACGACCAAAAACACTGCTCAAAATCTACTGGCATTTATGCATAGGAACAAGTACAAAATTCTGGAATGGTCATCCCAGTTCCCAGACCTGAATAGCATTGAAAATCTGTGGGGTGATTTGAAGCTGGCTGTCCATGCTCAGTAACCATCAAACCTAACTGAACTGGAGATGTTTTGCAAGAAGGAATGGTCCACAATACCTTCATCCAGAATCATTACAGGCTATAGGAATTGTTTAGAGGTTGTTATTTTTGCTAAAGGCGGCTCAACTAAATATTGATGTGATATTTATTTTGGGGTGCCCATTACATTTTTTGTTTTACCCGGACATTATAATGATATCATCACTAACCCATGGATTGTCTGTTCTGTCTACCCATAGAAATTAAATCTATCTGTCTACCACAATACACAGCTGATATCACTTGATTCATCAGTACATGTATTTAAGTTCCTGTGTTTGTGTTGTCATTTGTCAGTCACTGTCTTATTGTAGATGTACTTACATGTGTGTGTCAGATGCAGGTTGGATAATATGTCTTTGAATCGTTCGTCTCCTCGTAGTCATTTAAATTTTGTAGTGTTGTCATTCATATTAAATTCTTTATTTCACTTCGCATTTGCCTCCTGTCTACTCCCTGCACCACATTTGTTACAGAATGACAGAACAAAATAAATGGAGGCAGCGAAGAGAGTAAGAAGCAACTGGGGCACTGGTCCTTGGAGGAGGAAGATCAGGACAGTAACGAGAAGTGGGAGGAGCAATGGGTCTGGGCTGAAAGAGAGGAACAACCCTCAGGAGGACTTGGACGACGAAGGCAGTGAGGGGGACAATGAACAGTACCTGCTGGCTGGCGGCATCTCCACCATCAGTTCCGCTAGCTAGTTACCCTAGCCATCTAGTGCCGTCTTAACCACCAGTCTCACTAGCTAGGCAGTGCCGGCTAGTGGCCGCTCTACCACCAGTCCTGCTAGCTAGGCAGCCTAGCGAGGTAGCGGCTCCCTCACCACCAGTCCTGTTACCTAGGCAGCCTAGCCAGCTAGTGGCTCCTTTACCACCAGTCCTACTGGCTAGGCAGGTTAGCTGGCTAGTGGTCCTGTCACCACCAGTCCTGTTGCAGTGTTTCCTCTATGTTGCTTGGGTAATGGTGGCCTGCCATGGCAAAATGTCTTCTGCCATGGTATCAGAATATAGGGCTGTACAAAAGCCCTCTATCAGCAGTGATAGAGTGCTGCACACTCCGGTATAGTAGGTGGCAGTATATGCACCTTTTAAGTCAGTTGCGATCTGCCAAAAAATCTAAGAAGATAGAGTGCATGTCGGAGAATAGCGCGGACACTCGCTTTGATTCACACCATGAGAGGGCACATGCAACACTCTGTGGAAAATTGAGATAAAGGAAATAAGAGACTGTAGCTTTCTGGAGGCTAACTTGATAACTGTAAGTCGTATAACTTATGTTGTCAGTTCAATTAGTCTATAGTTCTTGCTAATTTAAATTAAGTTAACTGGTGATGTTTGTTGTTTGTATTCTTCACCTGCTAGCTAAATTGCACGTGGCTGTTGATTGTTATAACACCGATTGCTGAACGCCCTTGCTCACATTTGTATTTTAGGTGCATTATTTACATGCTAAAGTAGTTACACTCCATTAAGATAATTAATAGTGGGTTTATTGTTATTATATATTATAAAAAAGACGGTTCAATCACAACTGAAAATATTTCTCATTGTGTGTGAATAGAGGTGAATTAATATATACAGGTCCTTCTAAAAAAATTAGCATATTGTGATAAAGTTCATTATTTTCCATAATGTAATGATAAAAATTAAACTTTCATATATTTTAGATTCATTGCATTCATTGCAAATATTTCAGGTAATTAGGGGTCCAAGCCCGAAGGGGCTGGGAACCGTCGTTGCAAAGCAACGCGGTTCACAGCTCCAGCAAGGCTGTAGAACCCTATTGTTTTTCTAAGGTTTCTTCTTCTTATTAGGGGTCCAAGCCCGAAGGGGCTGGGAACCGTCGTTGCAAAGCAACGCGGTTCACAGCTCCAGCAGGGCTGTAGAACCCTATTGTTTTTCAAAGGTTTCTTCTTCTTCTTCTTCTTCTTATTCTTCCGGTAAAACCGTTACTACAGCCTAAACCGTACATGATCGTGGGGTGCCATTTTCAAGACTGGTCCAGATCACCGCTGGGACCTCAGACAGAAAGATTCAGCCACTTCCACCACTAGGTGGCGCTATAGCAGAAAAAAACGTGTTTGCCCTTATAACTCCCAAACCGTACATCGCACATAGAAGCTACACATATCCACGCGTTCCCGGAGTTCAGCTGAATCTTCTGACATAGGCCACGCCCATTTCCGCCAGTACTTTTATGCGTGAAAAATTGTTATTTATCGTAAACCTACTTTTTCGAACTCCTCCTAGACCGTGTGTCCGATCTGCACGAAATTTGGTATGTATGATCACCAGACTGACGTCACAAAAAGTTATCAAAATAATTTTTATCCGATGAAAATTGCATAAATTACGCAAAAATAAATTTGTGTAGCTAGCTACTTAAGTATAAACTTTGCCATATCTTGGCCAAAAAAAAGCTATTATTGTAAAACTTTAGATTCTTGTTTGACATGACCATCTGAGGCTCCCCAACAAATTTTATGAAAATTGGCTACTAGGGGGCGCTATAACTACAAAAAGTTTATATCTCATCAACGGCTCATCCGATGTTTACCAAATTTTGAGGCTACCATCTAGGGCCACTCTTGAGGCCACCCCTACAGTGGGGTACTGATTCGTCA
>JACXGM010002350.1:9670-20760 GCA_016801145.1 Umbra pygmaea
GGCGAGTCTGTCCATAGGACAACAATCAGTCGTATACTGCACAAATCTGGCCTTTATGGAAGAGTGGCAAGAAGAAAGCCATTTCTGAAAGATATCCATAAAAAGTGTTGTTTAAAGTTTGCCACAAGCCACCTGGGAGACACACCAAACATGTGGAAGAAGGTGCTCTGGTCAGATGAAACCAAAATCGAACTTTTTGTAAACAATGCAAAACGTTATGTTTGGCGTAAAAGCAACACATCTCATCACCCTGAACACACCATCCCCACTGTCAAACATGGTGGTGGCAGCATCATGGTTTGGGCCTGCTTCTCTTCAGCATGGACAGGTAAGATGGCTAAAATTGATGGGAAGATGGATGGAGCCAAATACAGGACCGTTCTGGAAGAAAACCTGATGGAGTCTGCAAAAGACCTGATACTGGGACGGAGATTTGTCTTACAACAAGACAATGATACAAAACATGAAGCAATATCTACAATGGAATGGTTCACAAATAAACATATCCAGGTGTTAGAATGGCCAAGTCAAAGTCCAGACCTGAATCCAATCGAGAATCTGTGGAAAGAACTGAAAACTGCTGTTTACAAACGCTCTCCATCCAACCTCACTGAGCTCAAGCTGTTTTGCAACGAGGAATGGGCAAAAATTTCAGTCTCTCGATGTGCAAAACTGACAGAGACATACCCCAAGCGACTTACAGCATTAATCGCAGCAAAAGGTGGCGCTACAAAGTATTAACTTAAGGGGGCTGAATAATTTTGCAAACCCAATTTTTCAATTTTTTATTTGTTAAAAAAGTTTGAAATATCCACTAAATTTCGTTCCACTTCATGATTGTGTCCCACTTGTTGTTGATTCTTCACAAAAAATTACAGTTTCATATCTTTATGTTTGAAGCCTGAAATGTGACAAAAGGTCAAAAAGTTAAAGGGGGCCGAATACTTTCGCAAGGCACTGTATGTATTAAGAATTTAAATTTTAAAATAATTGTTACTACTACATACGTCAACTTTGTTAAAATAATGGATTTAGCAATAATTGTGAAATACCAAACATGTTACCATTTTCAACCTAGATAATGAAAAATAAATGTTGTTTCTACCATGGTCATATAAGAACGGTACAGATAGCTAAAATGGGACTAGCAAAATGAACATGCCCACTTGTGACACTTAATAAACAAGGTCAATCGACAATTAATCGATTAGAAGAAAAGTGTACACTTAATTAGCCTTTTATGAGTATGCTTTGAGAGAACGATTATTTCACCTTAAATACAAATATCAATGGAATAATGATGCAGCATGAACGAAATATCACATCATTGGCTCTCGATTGCGACTTTCTATAGCATCTAGCTGCAGCCCCGCAGACCTCACCAGTGGCTAACCCAGCACCTACGGCTAACCCTCCAACTTCTGTTTTGTCATTTCCGGAAACATCTCACACTCAAACAAGCTGAGGTTAAAAATAATGACTTCTTTACTTACGGCAAAAACAAGTCTTTCTGTTAAACTACATTAAACACATAATTTGCAGCACCGCAGACCCACCACTACCATGGTTAACCCTCAAATTTTAATTTCGTAATTTCCGGGAAATTGAAAACTGTAAATGAATGACTTTTTATTTGACGGCCAATACTAATCTTTTTGTTTTGTTACGAAATTAATTATACTACATTGAACATATAGTCAGTATAATTTTAACCTACATCTACAATGTACACATTAGCAGTAATTAACCCACTAACAATATGTATTCAGTTATAAACTTTGTTTCATTTTCTGTGTATCCATATACTAATGTACAATTACAATCTCAATTAGCACATGCTCCACTGTACAGACACTTGGCCCAAAACCCCGAAAACGGAAGTTGAAGGTTAGCCGTAGGTGCTGAATTAGTGACTGGTGATGTTTAGCCACTGGTGATGTCTGCGGGGCTGCAGCTGGATGCCACTCGCGACATTGGCTGTTCTTCTTCTTCGATTATGTTCAACTGGTGGTTGGGACTCAAAATAAATTGTGCATTACTGCCACCAACTGGAAGTTCGCCATTGCCACCCCAAAGTAGTGATGGGACAACCGACTCTTTTACGCGAGTCGGTTCAACCGGACGGTGGTTAGTTGGTGAACCGAGTTAATAGATTCGGTCACCGGTTCGCGTGCCCGCGGGGGGAGGGGACACCCGTTTGAATACATTAGACTCATGCAGTACCCTCGGTTATGGTCTCATTCAGTAGCCTCTCCTTGTGACATCCTCTACCATGCAGCCTGCAACATTAACATAACTACCAAGATAACATGACGTGTATTTGTATGTGATGTAGCCTACTTCCCCATCGATAATGTGGGTGTCTTGGTTTTCTGCAAGTTTGAGTTACTAACCAAGTGTTTCATTCTAGTGCATAGATGATTGTGTTCATGGCAATTCCGCTTGATTACATTAGACTCGAGTGGTTGCACGGTTACTTTTGGTCTCGTTCAGTAGCCTGGTTCGCGGTCTCGGCAATTCTACTTGATTACAGTAGACTCGAGCGGTTGCACGGTTACTTTCGGTCTCGTTCAGTAGCCTGGTTCGCGGTCTCGGCAATTCATCTTGATTGCAGGTTAGGTTTGGTTAGTTTTGGGACTACAGATGGAATATATGGTAAATTACAAATGGAAATTCCATTTACATATGGAAATTAGCATATATGCTATAATCTGGCTCATTTACAGTCTGTACAGAAGTATAAGACTGTTGATTAATGTGCACTCTCCCAAGTAAATAAATAAACAATATCCAATTACAGTAGACTCGAGCGGTTGCACGGTTACTTTCGGTCTCGTTCAGTAGCCTTGTTCGCGGTCTTGGCAATTCAGCTTGATTATACATTAGACTCGAGCGGTTGCACGGTTACTTTCGATCTCGTTCAGGACCCTGGTGCGGAGGTGCGCGGTCTTCTCGTGACAGTCTACATTGTAAAAATTACTGATCACACTTTGTTGAATACTTGCATCAACTAAACACATTAAGGTAGCCGAAAACGTACACAGTTTATCAGTACTTGGTGATGTTATGTTCATTATTTATAATGATGGAAATATTCCCTCGCCTAGCCTAATGGGAGTTGTAAATTGGTAAACCGTAGCCTACCTAACGTGTCGTTAATTCTCATTCGGCAAAAATCAGGAGTGAGTCGGTTCTTTCACGTCTGGCACTCGATTCTCCCGGTTCAGTAACACAAGTCGGGTTAATTAACCGACTCTTCGGTCAGTTCGTCAACACTACCCCAAAGTCGAGAATATACATGGATGCTACCATTTGAAAAGGGTGACCCGATGCCACCATAAATGAATTGTAGAACATTAGAACACTGTAGTTCTAATGATAACAATATTATTATTTTAATATGATTCTTTAAAATGTACAACAATGTACTAATAATATATTTTAGCATAGCTAAAGACTTTTAGTAAGTCTTTTTTGTAGGGGTGGCAGCTGCCACCCCTTGCCACCCCTTGCCACCGCCAATGCACTGGAAGTAAATTGATTGGGGCAGGTACTAAGTTTGCTTTGAATTCTTGACCTTGATATATTTAAAGTGGAGACTGATACAGAAGTGGCCGAAATGCACTCTTGGTTGTTCTCAGATGCCTTGGTAGTTATAACATTGTATATGAAATAAATCATCTATGGTAAAAATGGTTTGTAAATATTATATTTAAAAAATGATTTATTTTGAAAGTGTCCTTTAAGTTTTTTGAGGATCCATTACACAGATGGTTGACTAATAAGGCACATAAACTTAATTATAGCCTGACCATATGATCACCTGATTGAGACAAAGCATAGAAACTTTAAGTAAAAAAATACAAATTTACTCACTGGGAATGTCCAAACCTGATAGAACTTACTAAAATATCTTCCCAGTTCTACCTGCTATGGGTATGAATTCCATTGTCTTCCCAACGTTGTTGACATATTGTGTAATGTATTTAATTTTCAGCTCTATTCATCAACAACTGTCTTTCTAAATAGAAAAAAAACATTATTTTATGTGTGCTAGTTCTGGAGTATGCAATTCTAATCTGTCTTCTGATCATCCTCATACTCTAGAATAATTTTGAGACTGGAGAAATCTTTACCAGTTGCAGTGGCAGTTGAATTTGGGGAAACCACTCGAAGCATTCGTTGTGTTGAGCTATTTCAATTGCTTTATTTGATTTGTTCATTGTAAACAACTGAAAGTCAGTACATTTTTACAATAAACCCGATTTGCAATGAAGGTTGAATGATTTTTTGAACAGTATATACAGTGCCTTGCGAAAGTATTCGGCCGCCTTGAACCTTTCGTCCTTTTGCCACATTTCAGGCTTCAAGCATAAAGATATGAAACTGTAATTATTTGTGAAGGATTAACACCAAGTGGGACACAATCATGAAGTGGAACAAATTTTTTTGGATATTTCCAACTCTTTTAACAAATAAAGAACTGAAAAATTGGGCGTGCAAAATTTATTTTTAATACAAAAAAAGTAAAACTAAAAAGTTAATACTTCGTAGTGGCACCTTTTGCTGCGATTACAGCTGTAAGTCGCTTGGGGTATGTCTCTATCAGTTTTGCACATCGAGAGACTGATATTTTTGCCCATTCCTCCTTGCAATACAGCTCGAGCTCAGTGAGGTTGGATGGAGAGCGTTTGTGAACAGCAGTTTTCAGTTCATTCCACAGATTCTCGATTGGATTCAGGTCTGGACTTTGACTTGGCCATTCTAACACCTGAATATGTTTATTTGTGAACCATTCCATTGTAGATTTTGCTTTATGGTTTGGATAATTGTCTTGTTGGAAGACAAATCTCCGTCCCAGTCTCAGGTCTTTTGCAGTCTCCATCCATTCTTCCAGAATGGTCCTGTATTTGACTCCATCCATCTTCCCATCACTTTTAGACATCTTCCCTGTCCCTGCTGAAGAAAGCAGGCCCAAACCATGATGCTGCCACCACCATGTTTGACAATGGGGATGGTGTGTTCAGGGTGATGAGCTGTGTTGCTTTTACGCCAAACATAATGTTTGTTTTGTGTAAAAAAAAAACGTTATGTTTCGGCATAACGTTTTGCAACAATGCCAAAACAATGCCAAAAAGTTCCATTTTGGTTTCATCTGACCAGAGCACCTTCTTCCACATGTTTGGTGTGTCTCCCAGGTGGCTTGTGGCAAACTTTAAACGACACTTTTTATGGATATCTTTCAGAAATGGCTTTCTTCTTGTCACTCTTCCATAAAGGCCAAATTTGTGCAGTATACGACTGATTGTTGTCCTATGGACAGACTCCCCACCTCAGCTGTAGATCTCTGCAGTTCATCCAGAGTGATCATGCGCCTCTTGGCTGCATCTTTGATCAGTCTTCTCCTTGTATGAGCTGAAAGTTTAGAGGGACGGCCGGGTCTTGTTAGATTTGCAGTGGTCTGATACTCCTTCCATTTCAATATTATCGCTTGCACAGTGCTCCTTGGGATGTTTAAAGCTTGGGAAATCTTTCTGTATCCAAATCCGGCTTTAAACTTCTCCACAACAGTATCCCGGACCTGCCTGGTGTGTTCCTTGTTCTTCATGATGCTCTCTGTGCTTTCAATGGACCTCTGAGACTATCACAGAGCACGTGCATTTATACAGAGAATTGATTACACACAGGTGGATTATATTTATCATCATTAGTCATTTAGGTCAACATTGGATTGTTCAGAGATCCTCACTGAACTTCTGGAGAGAGTTTGCTGCACTGAAAGTAAAGGGGCTGAATAATTTTGCACGCCCAATTCGTCCGTTTTTATTTGTTAAAAAAACTTTGAAATATCCAATAAATTTCGTTACACTTCATGATTGTGTCCCACTTGTTGTTGCTTCTTCACAAAAAATTACAGTTTTATATCTTTATGTTTGAAACCTGAAATGTGGCAAAAGGTCGAAATGTTCAAGGGGGCCGATTACGGTACTTTTTTTGTATTGACAGGTACAATGATATTACGAGCAGTGGTATTATTGAACATACTATACATAAACATATTTATTTAACATGCATTTTGTATAATGTGACTACATGTATTTATGTGACTGTAATGTATGTCTGAGTGTCTAAATGTTTTGTAATGGTACAATGTAAAGCGACCTTGAGCTTTGGAAAGGCGCTATATAAATTAAACTTCTTCTTCTTCTATACATACTTGTATTCCAGACCATGAGAGTGGGGGAGGGCGGGGCACGGATATGTAGATTATGACTTATTGTTATTGGATAAATGTATAATGGTCCATGAGAAAAGGAGCTGTCCATGATGTGACCAAAAAGATTGTATTGTCCATGCAGGCCTGTACAGCTATGTTAGTGGTTCAGTCCATTTAACAGCCAGATGGTCCAAGGGAAGAAGCTGGGAAACACTTTATAATAACCATCATTTATAGATGGTAAATTGATAATTAACTAATGTTTAGTCAATTGTTATTTCACTATTAACAAATAGTTACTTTACTGGTAACAAACAATAAAATTATATTAAATAATTATTAATTCTATAAATTAACTCTTTATTGTTGCACACATTATATAAATTATATACAATGTTAGTTATTGGTTATTGAGTAAAAAATTGTAAACCTTTAAGAAACTTTTTAATAACATCTATAAACAATATGTAAATAGATGGACCAGATATTCCCAACATTTTGTTAATATTTACTAATTTGTAAACCGTATCCAAATATTAGTTTAGTTTATCTTTATTTTACCAGGCAAGTTGACTGAGAACACCTTCTCATTTGCAGCAACAGCCTGGGGAGAAGGGGGGAGAGGGGAATGAATGAATAAGCCAATTGAGAGATAGGGATGATTAAATTGCCATGATGGTTTGAGGGCCAGATTGGAAATGTGTCCAGGACACCAGGGTTAACACCCCTACTCTTACAAATAGTGCCATGGGATCTTTAGTGACCACAGAGAGTCAGGACACCCATTTAACATCCCTATCATCCCATCCGAAATACGGCACCCATCTTGCTGTTGCCTCACTACCCTGGGGCATTAGGAATGATCTTTAGACCAGAGAGAAGAGTGCGCCCTATTGGCCCTCCATCACCACTTCCAGCAACACTGGTCTTACATCCAGGGACTAACCAGGCCCGACCCTGCTTAGCGTTAGAAACAAATCAGCAGTGCAATACAAGGCTCTATTCTGCTGGCCTATATGGTTATTATAAAGTTGTAATTGATGATAAGAATACATGGCTAAATGGTTTGGAATCACTTAGATAATTAATACTTTGTCAGTGGTTAGTAATTGGTTTGAAAACCATCTATAAATATTATCTGGATGGTTAATATAAAGTTGGAACTGATGATTATAATACATTGCTAAAAGGTTAATAAATACTTTCGGAACAATCTATAAACATTTTCTAGTTGGTCATTGTAAAGTTATTTACAATACTTTACAATTACTAAATAGATTGTTTGCAAACCATCTATATGAATTATTGGAATGGCTATTATAAAGTTGCAACTGACGTTCATAATAATTAGTCAATGATGAATAAGTGGTCTACAAAGCATCAAGTAACTTTATTTGGCATAATTAAATCTGTTATTGATGTTCCATGAAACAGTGATTTGTGCACTGATAATAGTTTGTCTTATCAGCAAATTGAACACTGTTTGGATACGGTTTAAAAACCAATTAGTAACCATTACCAAAGTAATAGGAATATCTGGTCCCATCTATTTAGGTAATGTTTATAGATGTTTTATAAATCTTTCTTAAAGGTTTACAATTATTTTGTTATTATTACCTAATAACTAATATTGTATATAAATGATATAATGTGTGCAACAACTGTTAATTTATAACATTAATAATTAATTAATAAACATTAATATATAGTATTTTATTGTTTGTAAATAATTTGTAAATAGTGAAATAACAATTTATTAAAGATTAATTAACTATCAATTTACCATCTATTAATAATGGGTATTATAAAGTGTTACCAGAAGCAGTTACATAGTCTGGTCATTTTTACAGTATGCTTCTGAACTTAAGATGTGTGGTGGACATAAGTGGCTGAAAAAGGTTGTGGCTCGGGCGAATGGCAACAGCGATAATCTTCCTTGCCTTACTGCACCACCTGGTGTTGTAGGTGTTTTCCAGGGAGGAAATTTGGGATCCGATGATGCGTTCAGCTGAGAGTCAGATTCAACTGCACAACCATACGGTCAGCCATCTTTAAGTTCCCCTGCCAGGCAGTAATGCATCCTGTCATTGTACACTCAATGGTGGCCATGTTGAAAATAGTGAGAGCCCTCTTGGATAGAATGAAATTTTTCAGCCTCCTGAGGTTGTATGAACACTGCAGCACCTTCTTCACCATGGTGGATGTGTGCAGTGACCGGTCCAAGCTGTCTGAGATTTGGACTCGGACCTTGAAGTCAGCGACCCTCTCAACACTGTCACCGTTGATGAGGGATGGAGAGTGTTTAGGCTTCCTCACTCTAGTCCACAACCAGTTCTTTTGTTTTCTTGAGTATTGCATCCCGGTGACCATACACCATGTTTTTGGTGTTCCAAACCACAGCCTGGGGATGTCTGTATCCACCTTCTGGTCTTTGGTGTCCACCAAACTTTAGTCAATAATCCAGTTGTTAAGGTAAAACGTTGATTTCTAATTCTAGGAGACATGGACCAGATAACTGTCAGTGACTGACATGAAAAGTACTATACAGTGAAGCACTGAGCCGTGTGTCTATTGTAGTTTCAGTTCCTCTACATAATTGTAGACCCAGGGGAGCAGCTGGGTGACTCTGGTGTAGACCCCAGGTTTGTTGGGCCGACCACAGCCCTCTCCCCAGCTCACTATCCCAGCCAGCCTCCAGTCTCCTTCCTCTGTCTCACACACCAGTGGTCCTCCACTGTCACCCTAACGACCAATAGGAAAAATACAATTTTATAATTTATCCAAATATCCACTGTTCAAGCAAATTAAGGGAACACTCATATCACACATTGGGTTTCGGTGACCAAAACACGTTAAAGATCAACATCTTTACTGTACATCGTGTAATTCATTGAGAACAAAACGTTACAACAGCGGTCAATGGAAACCAAAATTACCAACTAAATGAGGGCTTGATTCAAACTCACCCCGAAAATCTAAGTAAACAGTTGATATCACAGGCTGTTCACATTTCCGTGAATTTCATCATGGCAACTCATAATGACTCAGTAGTGTGTATGGCCCCCACGTGCCTCTATGCTCTCCCGACAATGTCTTGGCATGCGCCTGATCAGATGGCGAATGGTGTCCTGGGGGATCTCCTCCCAGACCTGGATCAGGGCATCAGTGAGCTCGTGGGCAGTCTTTGGCACTACTTGGTGGCGTCGGATTCACCGATACATGACATCCCAGATGTCCTCAATTGGATTCGGGTTTGGGGAACGTGAGGGCCAGTCAATGGCATCAATGCCTTCAGGAACTGCCTACGCACTCTGGCCATGTGAGGCTGGACATTGTCCTGCACCAGGAGGAACTCAGGGCCCACTGCACCAGTGTAAGGTCTGACGATGGGTCTGAGAATTTCATCCCGCTACCTAACAGCAGTCAGCTTCCCATTGGCTAGCATATGGAGGTCTGTGTGACCCTCCAAGAATATGCCTCCCCAGACATCACCTACCCACCGCCAAAACCACTCATGCTGGATGATGTTGCAGGCAGCATAGCATTCACCACAGCATCTCCAGGCTCAGTTCTGGTGTTCTCTGGTGAAAGCCAATCGAGCTGCACTGTGCTGGGCTGTGAGCACAAGTCCGACTAGAGGACATTGAGCCATCATGCACCCTAATTGAGTCTATTTTTGACAGTTTGCTAACAATCATGCACAGCAGTAGCCCCCTGGAGGTTATTTTGTAGGGCTCTGGCAGTGCTCCTCCTGTTCCTCCTTGCACAAAGGAGCAGACACAATCCTTCTGCTGGATCGATGCCCTTCTATGGCTCTGTCCAGGTCTCCTTGTGCAATGGCCAATCTCCTGGTATCTCCTCAATGCTCTTGAGGCTGTACTGGGAGACACAGCAAAACTTCTTGCGGCGGCACATATGGATGTGGCATCCTGTAGGAGCTGGACTACCTGTGCAACCTAAATTGGCTGCAGGTACCGCCTCGTGCTACCAGTAGTGACAAGGACACTATGAAAATGCAATACTGAAGAACATTCAGTCAGGAAGGATAAGGAGAGAGCAATTATCTGTGGCAACCACCTGCAAAATCATTCCCTTTTGAGGGTTGTCTTGCTGTTGCCTCTCCAGTGGAGTTTTCACTTTCATTTGCACCAAAACACGTGACATTGATTCACAATCGCTTTTCCTTCCTAACTGGACAGATTGATATCCCTGGTTTAATTGACTTGGTGTAATACTGTGATGATTATGTTTTCTCTTAATTTTTTTGAGCAGTGTACATGTAAATACAGTATTCACTGCATGATCTGTTGAACTTATATTTATTTATTTATAGTTGTTACCAGGTATATATGAAAAAAAAATCTAAAATTATCTACAACCTGGTATCAATTGCAAATTTGCTCAGTGACACTATATAGCCGAAAGCATGTGGATCCATGTCCATCACAAACTGTTGGACATCCCATTCCAAAACCAAGGGCAGTAATATGGAGTTGGCCCCCAAACGTCCCGAAGAAGTCTAATGGGGTCCATTCTAGGACTCTGTGCAGGCCACTCGTGTTCCTCCACACCAAACCCATTAACCCATGAATTAACCCTCCTAGGGCGATTGACGCGATTATCTCGCGAACCATACATGCTATCAACTAAAGCTTGGTACCGTTGGAAAGGGGAGAATTAGACGCAAATGAGTGGTGGCACATCGCTGTGTGTTACTCACAGTCGGAGATATCGCGCCTCAAAGCCGACAATGGTCTTTCGTTTTGACTAAAAATATCACAGACAGGATAAAACAACAAGTTTTGGAGTTGGAATTTAGCTGGGTTTTAAAAACGTATAGAAATCTAGTTAGAAATTAGTGTAGCATTTACAA
>JACXGM010002350.1:37056-47847 GCA_016801145.1 Umbra pygmaea
CTCTGTAGCCCAGGTCAGGCGCTTCTGCCGCTGTTTCTGGTTCAAAAGTGGCTTGACCTGGGGAATGCGGCACCTGTAGCCCATTTCCTGCACACGCCTGTGCACGGTGGCTCTGGATGTTTGTACTCCAGACTCAGTCCACTGCTTCCGCAGGTCATCCAAGGTCTGGAATCGGTCCTTCTCCACAATCTTCCTCAGACACTTTTTCCTTCCCACAGACTTCCCACTGAGGTGCCTTGATAAAGCACTCTGGGAACAGCCTATTTGTTCAGCAATTTCTTTCTGTGTCTTACCCTCTTGCTTGAGGGTGTCAATGATGGCCTTCTGGACAGCAGTCAGGTTGGCTGTCTTACCCATGATTGCGGTTTTGAGTAATGAAACAGGCTGGGAGTTTTTAAAAGCCTCAGGTATCTTTTGCAGGTGTTTAGAGTTAATTAGTTGATTCAGATGATTAGGTTAATAGCTCGTTTAGAGACCCTTTTCATGATATGCTAATTCTTTGAGATAGGAATTTTGGTTTTTCATGAGCTGTATGCCAAAATCATCAGTTTTAAAACAATAAATGACCTGAAATATTTCAGTTGGTGTGCAATGAATCTAAAATATATGAAAGTTTAATTTTTATCATTACATTATGGAAAATAATGAACTTTATCACAATATGCTAATTTTTTTAGAAGGACCTGTACTAAATGTGATGCAAACTACCGTGTTATTCAGATTTGGTTTGATTCTTAATTCAATTTCGAAATGATTAAATAAAAGCCAAATATACAGGACCTCAATGGATCAACTACAAGGAGTAAAAATAAGAAGTTATAGAGAAAGGAGAAATTAAGCCTATATAATATAATTAGCCCAGGTAAAAAATTAAACAAACCAGTAGAAAAAGAATATACTAATCAGAGTAAAAATAAGAAGTTACAGAGAATGGAGAAATTAAGCCTATATAATATAATTAGCCCAGGTAAAAAATTTAACATACCCGTAAAAAAAGAAAATACTAATCAGAGTTAAAAGTACTTTTCTGGGTTTGGTTAAGTACAAGCTTTGAGAACTTCCCAATTAAGACCAATATGAGCAGGTAAATGGAGTCCATAACCAAACAGAGGTTTATGAAATCAATAGAAAGAGTGAAAAAACATATTAGTTACCATCACTAGTTAGTTGTGAGAACTACCCTTACCTGATCATTTAGGTTTTATTTAGGGAATTCCCAATGAATTAACTCTGTACATGATAATATTTTGAATTATACATATACCTTGATTTTCAGTAGTCAAATATTTCGATAGTAAATGTAAATAAAAGTGTTTGCATGAGACTTTTGGTTATCAGTGATTTGCCATGGTATCAATTTGGTATGCTGGTAGATACTGAGGTACCAAAGCATGTGTCGGTGTCAACGTCCACATTTTGGTTTTAGGAAGATCCCTGTTTCATTTTCACTATGTATAATAAGGGTACAATTCCTACAAGGTTTCCTGTTTCCAGATGTACAGTCACTACCCTGAAAGATTACAGCACTCACTTCAACATCCTCTTCTAGGCATCTTCTAATCCAATGTGCTGGAGTACAGAGCCAAGATGATTTGGCATCATGTTATGGCACCTTGATTACAGTAGGACAACATGACAACACCGATTTGCTGAGGAATCTTGGTCCGCTTTTACATTAGAAAATAAACTGGATGTGGAGGACTCTGTGGGTGGGCATATGTCAAGTCATTTCCATTTATATCTCAGTTGAAGAGAAGCTTTATAATTTATTTACCATGTTCTTGCAAATCGTGAATTTCTGTGAATTGCTGACGAAGCTCTGATACACTGTATTTCAGAGCTTCATTAGAGAAAAATAGGCTTACTAACTCCTTTTCATCTACAGGGAGACATTTCAGCCACTGTAGTCTGTCTGCTGCCGCAGTTTGTGCAGTGCACTATGAAAACCATCTATAGAATAGAGCGATAAATGTTTTAGAAAGTCTGTGTCTCACTGAAATGTTTTCACAGTAAAATAGTGTGTAGATCAATACTGCATCTCTTTAATTCCCATGGCTGTTTTGGATACAGTATGTGTCTTGTTTCACTTGATATTCTGGTTGAATCTTCTTTTGATCAGCTTTTTCTCTCAGTTCCCCTGTCGGCTTCTCTTCCCCGTCTTTAATTTCTAGTCATGACTTGATTTCTCTCTCCACTTTTTAAAGACTTTCCATAATTTCCATATTTGTTCTCCCTCCTAATCTCCACTTCGCTGGAACTCAGCAGTGTAGGATCTTGATGAAGGCCTTGCGGAACTCAATGTTGAATGTAGTGTAGATGACGGGGTTGACGGCACTGTTCAGGTATCCCAGCCAGGTGACGGCGCTGTAAAGAGAAGGAGAGATGCAGCAGCTGCTACAGTGCGCTTTCAGCACGTGGGTCAGGAAGAACGGCAGCCAGCAGATGATGAACACACCTGACAGGACAAACAGAAAAGAGAGAGCACTGGAAACATGGTTGGGAATTCCAGGGACATTTCTTTAGGTAGGCAATTTCTTTACACACAACAGCCAGCTGTCAGGTCTCTACCTGCCTCTGGCACTTTAAATGTTTACGATTTACTTTATGTGGTGTAAGAGCAGCTTGTAAGCTTCCCACACTATCCACCTCTTTGTCTCACCTAGCACGATAGCCAGCATCTGTGTCGCCTTCCTCTCCTTCTGCTGCGACAGCCTCCCCCTCGCCCTCTCCTTGGCTAATGCTGCTTTCTCTCTCTCTATGTTGCGTTCCCTCCATCCCTCGCGGTCCCTTGTGCCGTCCCCTAGAGTTGGCCCTCTTGGCATGAGGGCGGAACGTGGAGCGACCGATGCGGGAAGTGCCATGAAAGGCACGGGCGCCACTGAGATAGAAAGGGAGATCTTGGTAGCCTTCCCCGAGGACGGAGAGGGGTGAAGAGGAGGGGGAGGCTGGGGGAGGCTCTGGACTGATTGGGACAGTAAACCCTGCCCTGCCGGCTCCACCCCCGTGGGCTGCAACGCCTCCTTCACCAACGTCTGAGGAGCATGAGGGGAAGGTGATGGGGAGGCAGAAACCAGAAGACCACCATTAAAGGAAGAGGACACAGGTAAACAGAGAAAGATGTGCCTCATATCTACAAGGGTCATAGCAGACTTCATTGTTCCGGAACTCACAACTTTTTTACGTTGAGGGGCAGCAGTGGGGGGCCGTATTATTAGTGTGCACAGCTGCACATCATCTGGGTGGGTAGATTTATGCTGAGAGGGGATGGCAGAGACAAGATAATGAGGTATAGAAGTAAAATATGCTTTCTATTGGACCTACTGCATCCAATGCCAAGTTTCCTTTACGTCTTTATTCTACCTCCTTAATTATTTGTTGTTTTTATGGAATCATTGACTGGCTTATTATCTAACTGACAGATCATATACACCTTCCTGTTCCTGGTGCTCTCCCTGTTCCCAGGTCGTCCGTGGGGGTGCAGGCCGTGTCTGCGGCGAACGCTATGCCGGCCCCTCCTACGCAGCACAACACAGATCTGAGCGTACACCAGCAGGGTCACGATGAAAGGAACGTAGAAGGAGGCCACTGATGAGTAGACCACGAAGGACGGATCAGCAAAGGCGCACTTAGTTTCCTCCCGATTGGCTGATCGAGGGAGCGAGGGAGGGAGGGAGAGGTAGATGAGGGAATGAGGAAAGGCAGATAGATGTTGTTTGGGAAAGGTTGTCTGAGGATTTAATAGAGAAGCTTAAGTCTACTTTATAGACAGCTAACAATGGCAATGTTGTTAAAGATGTATAAAGTGTATTATGTCAAAGCTGATAAAAACATAAAATTAGTTGTTAAAGATGTCATCGTCCACTCTGTAATGGTATGACACTCCCGCATGTAAAAGGCCGGTTTAGCTTGTGTAAAAACAATCTGAAACCATCTGCTGCGCTATGTTTGCTACATATTTTAGTTGGTACCTGCCATCATTAATATTGTTTATGGAGATGTCAAAATGTCAGGTGGTTGTACAAAACAGTAACATGCAGTTGGATCTAATTAAAACAATAGAGCCAAATTATGGCTCTGGACCCATCTATTTGTTCCTGGTAAACTATGGTTGCACTTGGAAGATGTTGGACATGAAGTGTGAACCTTGGTCTGATTGTAAAGGATATGGACAGAAAATGACAACATAAGGACTTTGGCGACACTATCTCAGTGGAAATATAGGCCTCAGAGAAATGGCAAAGTGGCAGCACACATAATAGTTTGCTTACCATTGGTTACCATTTCTCACTTTGGGCAAAGAACCAACCCATAGAAATGGAATGTATAGAAAGGCCAATCGATGTAGAAGAATGGTCAGAGCGGCAGCCATTTTTATGTGTACCATTCCATTGCAAAGATCTAGCAGCCTACTTCCACATTAAACCGATTTGCGTGTTGTCACTGTGAAAACTAACAACAATCACCATTTTGTTGTGTACTAATCGAATGACCACGCCAAGCAGTTCAATGGCTTTTCTATCCATTCTATTTCTATGGACCAACCCAATCTCCTTAACCTCTTCTGAAAGGTTTATCAAAACATTACAATTTGACTTAATGTACCTGTCTGGTGGCAAAAATAATTAAGCAATGTGAGAATAAGTTATACAAGTTATGGTCATAAGCGCCTGGCCCAGAAGTGGCTTGACAATGCCATTTTCATTGTCTTTGTCAAAGTAAACAAGAACAACTTAATCAAACTCATATGTCAGAAAGCACCTTTCAAAATTGAAGTGTCAACCACAGCCATTCTTCTTTTGTAGAGGACTTACAAAGTTCCTCACCTTTCAGGTTTTTAAAGGAGAGGTAAACTATTCTCTTGATTACTTAGTAAAAATTGATTTTTGCTTTATTCCCTAAAAGCAACCATTTAATTTCTGTATTGCTATAAATGCCCTTTGGCAAAACTTAATGTGATCAGATATTCATTGAAAAAGCAAGATATACAGATAGACAGGCCGAGGGATGCAGAGACTGTGATGGGGAGAAACAGACAGAGGTATACAGAGACTGTGATGGAGAGAGACAGACAGAGTGATCAGAGAATGTGATGGAGAGAGACAGACAGAGGGATCAGAGACTGTGATGGAGAGAGACAGACAGAGGGATCAGAGACTGTGATGGAGAGAGACAGACAGAGGGATCAGAGACTGTGATGGAGAGAGACAGACAGAGTGATCAGAGACTGTGATGGAGAGAGACAGACAGAGGGATCAGAGACTGTGATGGAGAGAGACAGACAGAGTGATCAGAGACTGTAATGGAGAGAGACAGACAGAGGGATTAGAGACTGTGATGGATAGAGACAGACAGAGGGATCAGAGACTGATGGAGAGAGACAGACCAGTGTTGTTGAGTCCAAACAGCAGTGGGCAGGAGATGGCGAACGAGAGGAACCACACCACAGCAATCATCAGAGCTACCCTCCTCCTGGAACTGTACCTGGTGTTGTACAGCATGGGCATTGCCACGGCAGTGTACCTGCAAACACACATACTTTTTTAGGAGCTTACATAGGTGTCCACACAAACATGAACAGCACATCCTACAACACACAGATCAGGTGTACTGGCTGTTTACCTCATTTACCAGGAAATGAGACATGTCGATTTTACCTTGGAAGAATCGTGACAAACCAGAGACATCAGAGACCAGAAATCCCAGGCTTGTGGAGACACAAACGCACATACCTGCGGTTGCCATAGTTTCTGAGACTGCACAAATGTTGCTAATTAGCACTAAAAGTGGTTATTTGGCTTGTAATCATAGTGGGGACCACTTTAAGTGCTATATAGCACCTATCTTTAAAAATGTTGCTATGTAGAACCATAAGAGGTGCCATATAGCACCTTAAGCACCACAAAGAACCACTGAAGAACCAAACTGGGCTTAACAGGTTCTTTAAATGGTAGTGGTGCTATATAGCACCATAACCACCACAAAGAACCCCTGAAGAACTGCTGAAGAACCATTTGTTTTTAGTGTGTCTCTAATATAGATTGTATTATTTTCCCACTATAGACATGGTCCATGTCTCATCAAAACATCACCTGAGTTTGGTCAAATCAAAGATGAAGACCATCCGATGCACATTTTGCTTAGCCATAATTCTTATATCCCTGCTTGCTCAACTAGTAAATGTTCGCCCGGCACATACCTGATGTGAGGAGAGCGCATTTCCTGACCAACAACCACAATAGAAAAAAGGGTGTGATCACCTGTCAATGCTGATGGCACAGAGGTTGAGGATGCTGGCAGTACACATCATGACATCCAGGGTCAGTAATATGTCACAGTGGATGAGGCTAAAGTGCCATTCACCCACCACCTGTGTGGGCAGGTAAGTGTTTAAAATAACAGTCCTTTCAGAGGGATGGTCTGTATTCCAAATGGCACCGGATACATATATTAAATAGATAAAGAGAATGGAGACTGTGGGGGATATAAGGTCACCTTCACAGATGTGATTATTAGGTCAATGGAACTCAACCAAAAGATCAGGAATGCTATGAAAACACATGAGTGACGATGCTTCAGGAGAATGATTCAGTGGCACCAAACACAATTAGCCTAAATTTACGCAAGGTTTTGGATGTGTATTTTATTCTTTGTTGAGGTAAAAATGGTAGAATGACACTTGCACACAGTAAATTTTAACTATGCATGTTCATTTAATTGTCACCAGTGAACTGCAGTATATCTTAAAGGGAAATGCCAACCTTGGGGGAGTCTCTAAAATTTACAGATACTGTATAATTGGTTACATTTGCACTGAAAGTGGCTTTGCATGCTTAATTGATACACCCTGATGTGTTCCGATGCGCTGAAAGGTTTATGAGATCTGAAAATAAATGTAGTTATCAACAACGCTTAAGTTCATTCAAAGCGAGTAGCATAATCATGGAATCATAGAAATACCATGATGAGCCTCCATTTTGTGAAGTTCCCTAACAAGCCCAGAACTCTCTAAAAGGAATGGGGCTAATGAGGGCCTATGGAAGGTTTATTTATTACTGTATCTCTTCAAATATACCTACCAAGAATGCCCACTTTTATTTGCCTCAGGGAGGGTAAAACCAAAGTCAATAGCTATAGCAATTTAATAAAAATGAAAGTAGACCGAAACAAGAAACAAAAGATTCAGGCTTGTACATTCTGAATAATTGGGAGACAGAACTGAAGGTGTTGCTTTCTCAAAATCTCTCATGCCAATTAAAGCACTGTGACAGCAGCCCTTCAATATTAGCTGACCAGAATGGGTGCAACACATGTTGACTAACAAGATGACTGAATATAGAGTATTCACAATTATCATTCTCAGATGTAAATATCATATATTTAATCTCAATCTAATGTAACATTCATACAATTGCCTAAATGTAGGCATATTTTGCTGGAGGGTAATGAGTGAATTCTTTAAGTGCATTTCCATGGCATTTCCATTGAGTTGGTCAAGATCCCTGACCTGAATATTCCATTGGTTCTCCATAAAACATATCACAATTCTGTTATGTAACATGCAGAGATTACATCAGTTGATAGTGCTACTAAAACAAGTACAAATTAACTAGTGGAAAAGAGAGCAGAGAGTGAAAAAAGACAAAAAGAGACAAATAAATCCATGTTGCCAGATTATACAAAACACACACTAAACCAACTTCTCCCTTACCCACCCACCTCCAGGTAGACACCCCAGGGCATGACCAGGGTGGCCAGGAGCAGGTCAGACACGGCCAGCGAGACAATGAGGTAGTTGGTGGTGGTCTGGAGGGCGCGCTCGCGTGATACTGCCATGCACACCAGAACATTGCCAAACACCACGCAGAAGATCAACAGCACAAGGAGCACAGCGTAGAAGTTATATGGATGGGAGGAGGGCAAGAGGGGACTGGAGCAGTTGGATAGGGAGACGGAGGAGGTGGAGAGGGAGAAAGCAAAGGAGGAGGAGGGTCTGGAAGTGAGGGAGACAGAAATAGATGGTGTGGGAGCAGAAGAGATTGAGGGAGAGATATAAGGAAAGGACGAGGAGAGGGAGAACGCTGTCTCCGTCTGGTTGGGGTAAGTCATCGTCATGCTCCGAGTGGGCCGAGTGTCTAAATGGGAGGAAAAGGAGAGACAAAACTCAAGCAGCATTTGACATATACTTGTAAACTAACATACAACTACTTGTAGGCCCAGATCTACAGGGGGCAAACTAGGTAATTGCCTACTTTCTGTTTCCTGATAAGCATTGCAAATGGTATATGAATTAGTTATGCCCCCCCCATTTATGAAAAATGCCCCCTCTGTAATTTCATCTTGGAGCCAGGCCTGCATACTTGCATGTATAATTGTCAACAAATCTCAGCCTCATGCAGATGGTAGTTATACATCTTGATTTGCTAAGAGGACTGATAGAAATACAATTGGTTGGTGGGGTGTTGATGGCTAAATAAGCCTTGTGTTTGCAATAGCATTTGCTTTTATTATCGTAAGACCAACGTGTCCAAAAAAAAAAAAATTATGCAATTTTGACCTGACTCTTGAAATGAAGCATAGCCCATGTTGCAACTGGCCACTTTCCAGGAGAACCAGATCTTTTTTTGGTCAGGCTTCACCTTGGGTTCATCATATAGTATCTTGGATAACATTCATGTGGTTTAGGACATTACCGTTGTATCAGCTACACTATATTATGCTATCACACTAACGTGGATTTAGTTTTTTTAAAATAATAGCGCTCATTTCAATGCATGAAATAATGATAGTAAATTAATTTTAAAGCTAGTGAATTATAATCAAATCAAATATTATTATGTGTTTAAGGAACTATTAAAATAGTTTGATGGGGAAAAAACGTATGATGTTTTTAATAACAATTGTAAAAGATATGCTGTACACTACATTTTATTAAATATATTGTCTCATCAAAACTAAACTATCGCTTGGGCCAAAACACTATGGATAACTGTTCGGTAGGATGTATTTTATCCAAATATAGTCTCAAATTCCAGGGCACTTTATTCTGTATGGCCAGGAAACACTAAATCAGGGACCCTCGTCACACTCCCATTCATTTCACTGTAGGCCATCATTTCCTATGTAGATTCTGCTTTATAAAAACTAAACTATCGCTTGGGCCAAAACATAGACTATGGATAACTGTTCAGTAGGATGTATTTTATCCAAAAATAGTCTCAAATCCCAGGGCACTTGATGCTGTATGGCCGAGCCACTCAAAAACAAGTAAGGAACACCAGAGACACAGTAGAGACATGGGAACAGAATTGGCATTGGAATGTTTTGTTTTCCTCTATCCTTTCTGGCAAGAACATTCAAAGTTAGTTATAGAGGACACTTCAGCCAGGTGCACCAGCCAATGAAACAGCCATTAACACTTCTGGCCATCATGACACCATTATGAATGATTCCTCTGCTATTGGAGGTGTGAATACCTATTGGAGGTTTGAATACCTGTTGGAGGTGTGATAAACTACCTATTGTTTTTTGAAAGGTTATGTTTTGCTATTAAAATAACTCTACTTAGTCTTCAATGTAGCCTAATGGTCTAGCAATAGCTGTAAACATATTTCATTCAACAGAACCAGTTACCAGCACCTTTATATATGTAAATAATCTAATCAGGTGCAAAATAACTTTTTTGTAAATTCACCTGATTTGCAGCAGGCAAGCAGATGGAGAGCAGACAGAGACCTTGCATGAAGAAAACATGACAGTGCAAATACTATAGTCTGTGAAGTGAGACATACTACTTTAAAAACATTCCCTAGGGTGAGTTTTATTTAGTATTAGTCTCATATCCTTGCTAGTGTTCTCCATAATACTGAAATGCATAAAAACATCCAACTCTCAACAAACTCATAAGGTAGACGATGTAGAAGTTAATACATTCTCATGTCATTTCAAGATAGACACTCAACGAATACAGTTCCGGATACTAATCACAGCATATAGAAAACATAAGGCTAGAAACAAAATAATTTATACTTGTTACTAATCACAAGTTACCAAGTAAAAATAACTTCCAACACAGAACAATGGACAGCAAAAATGTCCATGCCTAAACTGAAGGACTGTATAGTGTGTAGCTATATACAACTGTCATCCTATGTTTAAACAGAAGGCTGTATAGTGTGTATAGACAAGGGTTATCCTATGTTTAAACAGAAGGCTGTATAGTGTGTATAGACGAAGGTCATCCTAAAACAGAAGGGTGTATAGCAGCCGCGGTCGGTGGATCTTAATTGGGGAGGACAGGCTCGAATTACGCTCGGAACCGGAGTGAATGGAATGGTGCGCAACGAACAAAACCAATTGTTTTTTTGATTTGCACACATTCCATTCACTCCGGTTCTGAGCGTAATACGAGCCCGTCCTCCCCAATTAAGATCCACCAACCGCGGCTGGTGTATAGTGTGTATAGACAAGGGTCATCCTATGTTTAAACAGAAGGCTGTATATTGTGTATAGACAAGGGTCATCCTATGTTTAAACAGAAGGCTGTATAGTGTGTATAGACAAGGGTCATCCTATGTTTAAACGGAAGGCTGTATAGTGTGTATAGACAAGGGTCATCTTGTGTTTAAACAGAAGGCTGTATAGTGTGTATAGACGAAGGTCATCCTATGTTTAAACAGAAGGCTGTATAGTGTGTATAGACAAGGGTCATCTTATGTTTAAACAGAAGGCTGTATAGTGTGTATAGACAAGGGTTATCTTATGTTTAAACAGAAGGGTGTATAGTGTGTATAG
>JACXGM010002351.1:0-10228 GCA_016801145.1 Umbra pygmaea
GAGAGAGAGAGAGAGAGAGAGAGAGAGAGAGAGAGAGAGAGAGAGAGAGAGAGAGAGCGTTAAAGACCAGTGTACAGACAGTTGACATTTAAGAAAGCCCCAGTTGATGTGGGCTGACTGGGTGGACAATACAGGGCTGTGGGGTGCAGAGATCCGTGCAGCCTTGTCCACTGAGTGCTTTATCGATACTCTGGCTGCAGAAATGACTTACAGTGGAGGAAAAGCAGCACGGAATTGGTGACCTCTAATGGATTTCCTGCATTTAATGTGAAAAATGAGCCATAAAGCAAACATAAAAGTAATATTTTGTCTCCATTTCGCCCTGTGGGAGCACGGGCTGTCCCAAGAGAGGAGACTCATCGCCGCACTCCCGTGTCACCGCCGTCACTCCTGAGGGCAAATACAGTACCTTCTTGTCCTGAAGCCACTGACAATGCATGTTCAAGCAGAGAGATGTCAACCTGAAGAGCCCTTTATAAAGTAAACTGGATAAGGACACTTCCAATCTAGTGCACACACTGTCACAAGGCAGTTAAAATAGGAGTTGTGTTGACAGCAAAAGAGGATGGCTGTGGTGTACAGTATCTGATCTGGGAGCTAATAGCGTATCAACCTGGGCTTTTGTGGAAGTTTTGATTCCGTTCTGTCCTTCTGGTCCAGCCAGAAGGAATAAAAATGTGTAAATGGGCTGTTTAAATTCCTCCACAGCAGCTCTCAGTCTACTGGTCTGGGATTTCCCTGAAGCCACAAATGAACACACACTCAGATCCACATCACGTGGATTTACACCACCAACACGTTTCCC
This sequence comes from Umbra pygmaea, assembly GCA_016801145.1. Classification (NCBI taxonomy): domain Eukaryota; kingdom Metazoa; phylum Chordata; class Actinopteri; order Esociformes; family Umbridae; genus Umbra; species Umbra pygmaea. Next base: position 806 of record JACXGM010002351.1, read on the forward strand.
CAAAAGCAACACATGAACGGTCTTCTGGTGGAAAAGCTAAGACCTGTTTGTGATGGACCTGGGTTAGCCCGAGTCCAAAGCACCATAAGATGCCTGGTGAGTCAACACAGCGACGAAATAATCGAACGCGTACACAATTCACTCATCGGTTGCGGTACATACAGCGTAGCCTTCAGCCGCAATATTTTCCCACATTCCAAAGACGGTGTGAATGCTTAACAAGCTCAAACAGCAGCATTATTTACTTCAAGCCTCACGACTATAAAGAAGAGTTAAACATCAAATGTTACCTACAAACCCCCTGCTTTGACAAACAACCCACTGCGTGGCATTATTTCGACGTCTATCCCGACCCGATATAGGCGCAGTGAGAACCAGAGCACTTGGTATTCAGGGACCGGGTTACTGAGCGCCGTGTGCAGGGAGAGCTCCGCACAAATCTCCAATACTGCACAAACAGGCTGTTTGTCATCCTCTGCAATGAAAACACAAGGGCAGGGAAGAGTGTCAATAGAGAAGGCTCGCTTTTCAGCAGAGAAATACGGACAGAGACCGCTTTAGTACACCACCTTGCCACCCCGCCCCAGCCCCCAGCCCCACCCAGCAACGCCTATGTGTTTGCCAAGCACCACTCACAGTCCAATTGATTGAGTATTCAGAGTATTGAGCCACAGTGTCTATTATTCATCGTCTGCTGGATGGCCTGACTGGATACACAGACAAAACTCTCATTAAAAGTTATTCTGTCACTTCCTCTCATTTGAAACCAGGCTGGATGTTTGGCCATCGATCATTTCCTGAACCAGCCCTTGTGTGGAGGGGGCCATCGTTTAGATGACGCCGGTGCCATAGGTATTGGGCTATGGTGCAGAGTGCACATGAGCATCACACGGCAGGAAATGGATCTGCCGTAGAAGTGTTACGAGCCCAAGTATTTGTCTTCACATTCATCAAATTTTATCTATCCTGCTCTGAGAAAAGATTAGATTTCTTTTAAGGCCTGCAATTCATTTTCTTTGGGCACACTTTACATTTCAGATGTTCGTGTTCTGCCAAAGCACCCAATTAAGGAGCATTAAACTACAGACAGTACTTGTAGTTATTAAGCGTTCAGCTTGGTTTAAGAGGGACAATCCATAGTTAAAACAAATGTGTCCTTCCACTGTATCTGTAAAAAACTGAGATTTGGTCCTGGAGAAATGTAACCAATAAATATTTCTTTAAGTTACAGATGCAATGGCTGAGAAATTGATAGGTTAAGTTTGTTTAAAGTCCCTCACACACACTGCAATCTTAGACAAAATTCCATAACAAAAGTATCACATTTTGGATTGTGTTTCCATCTACCCCCAACCCAATGGTTGTTCATTTCTTTACCTGAATTGACGTGTTTCCTTGAGGATTATAAATATATTTTCCCTTATGTTAAACTGAGCTGGTCATACATGCCAAGATAAATGCAAATTATTATGAGAAACAAGACAAATATCTAGCTTAATTCTTGCTTAAAAAGTAAAAGGCCCCTAAAGAAAGTGTAAATCCTGGACAAGCCCCCAGAAATCATTATTGTGGTGACTATTTCATATCTGTTTTAACTGTTAAAAAGGAACACTGTTTATAGCAGAAAATCACTTTAAGACCATAGGTAGGCCCTTGTACACAACTGGTTAACTTAACTAAGACCATCAACAGGCCCCTATACATAACTGTTTAACTTAACTGAGACCATCTGTAGGCCCCTGTACATAACTGGTTAACTTAACTGAGACCATCTGTAGGCCCCTGTACATAACTGATTAACTTAACTAAGACCATTAGTAGGCCCCTGCACATAACTGGTTAACTTAAGACCATCAGTAGGCCCCTGCACATAACTGGTTAACTTAAGACCATCAGTAGGCCCCTGTACATAACTGGTTAACTTAAGACCATCAGTAGGCCCCTGTACATAACTGGTTAACTTAAGACCATCAGTAGGCCCCTGTACATAACTGGTTAACTTAAGACCATCAGTAGGCCCCTGTACATAACTGGTTAACTTAAGACCATCAGTAGGCCCCTGTACATAACTGGTTAAATTAAGACCCTCCGTAGGCCCCTGTACATAACTGGTTTAACTTAAGACCATCAGTAGGCCCCTGTACATAACTGGTTAACCTCTAGAAAGCAGAAAGCTTTGGCTCATTATTCTAAAATCTTACAGAAAACAGGAGCGACATGAACACATGATTGATCTCCAAAACCACAGATGTTATTTTCTTTTGGAGAAAGTATTATGGATGGGTCTAAACAAGTAATTGGCCAACCCCATGGCTAGGGGCTGACCTGCCAACAATCCGGTACCGCTCCCAAGGTTGGCTGCCTCCCTGGGAAATATTGTGCATTAATTCCATTTAGTCTCTCCTCCAACATCCAATGGTAGAAGTTAATTAAATTGCTTGTCCATTGTGTTCATCCACTTACAAAGTTAATGATATTGTGCCTAGGAATTAAAGAGCATTTTATAAAGCGTGTGGGATGGAAGCTGGCAGGCACTACATTGCCCAGTTGAACTCTGTCAGTCCTCGGGCTGGTGGACCCTCTAATTAGCGCTGAAATGGATGCTTCCATCTGCCAATTTCCTGCCACGCTCATCAGTCGTAGCAGTCGCTCGCCTAACCTGCCCAACAGAGGGGTCTAAAGCAATAAAACCATCGCAGACATTAAACAGAAAAAAACAAAAAACATGTTGTCTATACATAATATGACTCAGACTTTTATTGAGGCCTTGTATGATGCTTTGGGTTTTTGATCTGTGTTATAGCATTTGATTTTCTGAGTGATATAGATTGAAGAGTTTTCTAACTTCGTTAAAAAGCCTGGATACAGTACATAACATCACAGCATTTCCATTTTCAAAGGAAATACATTTTGGTGAATTGAGAAGTGGTATAACTATTTTGATGATTTTACCAGTTGTTTTACATCTTTGATAAGTCCTTGAACTGAAGGTATACCTAATCCTCTTATAACACAAATATCAATTACAATATTATATCTCTAAACTGCACTCATTGGAAAAGATTTACAAGAGGCCCAATTTCCAGTGCAGCTGCTAGGAGCCCGTTAAATTGGAAAGAATGATTCATGTTTGTGTATTTCAACTTCATTTGTGCTAACACTGAGTTGCAACTTCAGCATGTTTTTACGAGGGTGTAAAAGGAGGTAAATGAGATTGTACCTGTGGTGCTGGTCTGGGGCTGACCTGACTAATGTGTTGGGATAAGAAGCCATGCTCAAAGGCAGAGGAAAATATTTGAGGGATCTGTTTATTAAAATGTTAATGTGCATTTTCATAAAATTTATCTTAGCACTTTGTTTTAATTGTATTTGAGCAATTAATGTGTTAGAAAGGCAGAAAAAGTGACGGAAATAAATGAAGAGCTCAAAATATGTAGTAGCAATGTGACATTAAAAGTTTAGTTGAAACATGTACAGAAAACAGCAGACGTTATTGCATGTACAGTAAAAACCTTGTGCCCTGGATCCGACAATGCAGTAATAGTGAAAAAAATGTGCAACAAACATGAGAATCTCTATCAGTAAACAATATGAATATGGAAGGGGACTACAGCATAATATATCCTGTCTGTCCATGTCAATGAAGGGGTGATTTGACACAGAGTTTGTAATGCATATACTGTAAACATCTAGTTGATGTGCTCTTTGTCAATACCTACACTGCATTTAAAAAAATGTGTAACTAGCCATAAAGCATCTGTATAGTATCCAGAAATTAGTTTTTGAAGTCAACACTTCCAGAATAAGATAATGGTGAATAAGAACACAAAATGATGGTTAGTGACACGACAAGTCACCTTATAGTAGAAGATCTATCTACCTATCTGTAAACATGTCAACAGTATATCATGTTTATTGCCATCAATATTTGGCTGATCTCTGGCCATGACCCTAGTCAATATGGCGGGGAGGAAGAAAATACAATTTTACACCAACAGTTTAATGACACGTGTGTGGAAAATGACAAATTTAAGCACCCGACATTTGAGAATGTTATACACATTTGGTAAAAATCTGAAGAGCATAGCATAATGATGTGGTTTCAGACGCATGGTCAAAGCACTTCATACTGACTTTCGTGAAGCAACGTGAAAGGATGTCCCTTCTCCATCTTCTTCCTTTGAAACCCTTCCTCAAATAAACTGGTGATTTAAAGGCCAGCGTAGTGACTAACCACTTTCTTTAATTAAATATGCGGTTGCAGGGCTAACGAGATCATCTTTTTAAAAGGATACGCAGATGATGAATATTATCTGCATTATTAGATTGGCCTAAAAATGAAAAATCAAAGCCTGAACAATTGAGGCATCCATTAGTAATTAAAATGACATTACTGTACCTCCCGTTCTGTTTTGTTCAGGGCCCCATGTATGGCTGCCAAAGCCATTATTCAATCGTTTCGGATACGAGGGATAAAATGACTTTAATATACTTATGCACATTAATGTAAATCATATTTTGCTATGGATGTCCAATAATCAAAAAGAATATTTAAACTTGTATTTTTCCCCCTCCAGAAAGTATTCCCATTAGATGCTCATGCAAATGACATGTCTTTGAGCACATTGATTTTCCCTCGGCTCGGGAGATGGCCTCTAATGTTGTCAAGGACTGTTCATCAATCTAGATCGTTATCGGATTTAATATCTATCCTATTCCTGTAGGTTCATTTGTGATATTCTTTATTCAATTAGGATCATACGGGCTGAAAGAATGGAACAGATGTCATTTGAAGTGCTTGTAACAGTTCAATAGAGGCTGAAGGTTTACATTGGCAAATTCGGTGCACTTGTAAATGCTTTAGGTGAATTCTTGGCTTGTGACACGGCCACCTCACCATGCAAGAGCAGTCATTGCCATCAGTAGGCGCTCTCAATGTCAGTACCATGTATTGACCTAGCCCCGTTCCTACAGTTGGATGCTAGGGTGGTTATCTGCGGTTTGATGACAGTTGGGCCAGGTAATATGTCGGTATTGGGTGGAACGCTACAGCTTCAATATCCCATGCTGCCCTGGCTAAAGGATGTGGCCTTGTGAAGAAAAAGTGTCCTCCTCGGCTGTCCACTGAGATACAGCTCTATTGCCATACGCCACAATGAAATATATTAGTCTGGGATATCTTTGTGGAATCCATCAGTCAGTTCTGAGAGGGATTTATGAGAATGTCCCCAATATATCTGCATCAAGAACACTTCCAGCTCCCTCAATATGGACACAACTCTTCCGCAACGAAGGTAATGTCACCCAACTCGTATACCATTTCATAAACCATCAATATGGCGGTTGAGGGTGACCAGTCAAAGGGACAATGAGTTTGACGGCGGGGTGTGGCTCTCCTTGGACCAAGTGTTTCATGGCTGGTTTCGGGTTTTTTTTAGGACAAGAGACAAAAAAATAATAATTTCTCAGGACAAGAAATAAGCAGCTTTCCCCTTGATACTGGCAGAGGCGTTCTCGGAGCATAAACAGTGACCACAGGACCGTGAAGCTTTAGAGGAGCCAGAAAAACACTTGCAGTCGGTCGGCTCAGCTAAGACCTGGTCTGGTCCCTCTTTGTCGTCTCTTTGTCTTTATGTAAAAGCAAATGCTCGCCGATGATGTGTTATGTAAAAATCCCAGAGCCTGATTTAAATGCTTGGATATCCTCCCTGCTAGCTTAGTTATACTCCAGTGCATCGCCCCAAGAGCACATGGTCGCGCCATGAAAAGGCAAATGTAAATGGTGAGCCTCAGCCTCTTAGATAACAGAAATTATGTCATGCTTTCTTGTATTATAATAATAAATATAAAACCTGAACAACAAAGCAAGGGGGACTTTTCTTACGCAGATGTTCTTTCTTATTCGTTACAATCGCAGCGTCAATTGGTGACTTTCAGGGCCCGTTAAAAAGGGAGCTATAAGATGGAAGTGAGCTAAGGGCCAGTGCCAGGCAGTAGAGTGGCAGCAGTCTGATCTCCTGTAAAAATAACAACAAACATTTAGAAAATAAGAATGAGGGGCCCACTTAAGCTGTCCCGAGTGTCCTCTGAGGACTCCTTTCTAAGCTCTCCAGATGAGATGGCCTGTGCATCATTTAGTGATGTGAGGAGTCTGGCTACTAATGGCGTGTTCATACAGATACCTCAGAACATTCTTATGTTACACAATAAAAATCCATCTTTGAAAGTTTCAAATAATCACATCCTGATTGGAGTGTCATCTATGTTTTACGATTCATCTATTTCATCATCATTGGTAATTCCATTTGTCGGGGTTACAAACAAACTAAGCTAATTACTCTTCTAATTGACTGCAGGATACACATTAGTTAACCCTGGTTTTACACAGAGATCCACAAATATATCTTCCACAGATGAACCAGTGAGGCGTACATTGTAGAAGGATCTAGAAGCAGGATAACCCTAGCCATGGCCATCGTGGAAGCCTTTCATCTACCGGCCAACTGGGATTGGCTTTGAGAGATGTTCCCCACAAAAAGCACAGGAAAGCAATTAGGCAGTTAAAATTAAGGACATTGAATCTATTTAAAAGAGCATAACATCCAATCTAATTAGCCAGCTCTATAATGAGTTAGTAATTAGCCGAGGAGTGCTTCACACACAGGAATTCATTGTGGTCTTGAACTTGTGCAGTGACCCTGCTGACCGGAGTAGTCTTTGTGTGAGATTAGACTCCGTCCGTAAAGAATTACTCACAGAATGATGGGTATGCTTTATGCATTTGGAAAAAAAAGAGTCAGGTTGTGTGTGCCCCAGGGGCTCAAATGAAGGTTTCTACAATGTAAAACAGTTGAATTAAGAGCCAATAGCTGAATGACAGATTAATTAATGTTTTTATCACGTAATAAGGCATGACTTGGAATACAGAAAATCTCCAAAGCTAAGAGCTGTTTAGTCACAATGCAACAAGTTAAGGATTGAAGCAGTTTAATTTTCAGCCATACCGATAAAAGTATAGAGCAACATTTCTTGTTGTGTAAATGAATGCCAGTGTTTGGTGTACAGTACTATATGCTTTTTACATTTTGAAATATTTCTACATTTCTTTGTACTAAATTGAGGTAAATGTTTTTATTGATGCAATAGTCTTTCATTTTATTTTACTTCTATTTATGTAAAGCACTTTGAGCTGCATTACCTGTATGAAAGGTGCTATATAAGTTTTAATAATAATAATAATAATAATATTATATTACTCTGCACCACACATTCCCTCTGGCAAAAGGGGTCAGGCACTGGCTGTGCCCTTCCTTTTAGTTTCCCACTACATTGCTTGCTCCTCGGCCCCTACTGTCATATCAGCGAAGAAAAATCCCTCCACCTCCCAAAATAATAAATGAATAAAATGTCATTGAGTTTCCACCACACTGCATCTCGATGGGTAGGGTTCATACCCTGGTCTCGGCATTCCTGCTACTTTGCTAGGGGTGGTCCAAATTGGTCCAGTGCTGCCCGGAGAACATGAGCAAGCAGTCGGACACAATTACCTCGAAATTTCAATCTGGTGCGACTCCTTGATATCAGATCGAGCATCTGTGACTTCAACCACAGTTGTATAGCTGGCGAAGGTGTTAACATCCCATATACACTACAGGTTGCAAGTTTTACAACATCCAGGGATTTTCATGTTTTTAATTGAAATTGCCCAAGGAGGCAATAAATTGCTTAAATTATATATCCAAAAAACACTGTTCAAAATGACTGATGTATATAATTATTCACATACAATGGCAAAGCCAAATATTCAGCAGCCATTAATTCATCCTAACAATGCAACTACATAATTACTAATGTTTTGACTTTGTGAATAAAGGTATAATTTTCTACCCAAAAACACAAATTCCTAAGTGTTCTAAACCAATCAACCGGTAGTGTATGTACCGACTTAAAGCCTCCATGTTAAATGAGCAGTGTGATAAGAATTGGTGACACGTGCTTAGAGGAAGCACGTGATCGACCATGGTTGTCGATGTGGGTGTGGTTTAAAAATAGGAATTGTACATATAATTGAGTTCCTATGTTCAAGGTTAGTTGAGTGACATATTTTATATTTTTTATCAATCCATTCTCTTGCATTTCAATATGGCGGATTTACCTTCTGTGTCCCCTTCAATAAAATGCTTTAGGTTAAATCTATGCACTGGTAGAAAACAAGTCATTCTTTCCCGTCAATTTCAGCCAGACCTGCTTGATTTGAAACACGTGGTCTGTGAACATCGAATGTTTTCCCCGATGCGTTTAGGGTTACAAAACAACACGTCAACAATACATCATGAAGGGGGCCGGTCCGCCCTCCTTGAAAGCCAACAGCAGCTTTCATCAGGGAGCTCCAGAGCTCTTATGGTATAGCTACCACTGTTCATTTATACCCAGCTACGCCCCCCGATCCACAGGGATGCGCTCTGCCTCTGACCCCTGGAACCTTTGAGAGACTGTATTAATTTGACTGACAAAAATATAAATTGGAGAAAGCCTGGTATAAAAAAATAAAGGACTTCTTATTAAAACTACAGAAGGAAGAGAAAGCAAATCCTTCACTTGGAGCATTCAGTGCTTTTATGGCCCGTAAAAAGACAGGTTGCATGGGTAGTGGCATACTGTATATCAGAGGAGCCATTCCAAATCAACTGCCCTGTGCATGTTTAAATGTGGTTAGCTAATGAGGGGCTAAACAAATTGGCCTGATTTGATGCAAATTAGTTTGTCGATAATCACAAGGGGTAAAGCATATGATGAGAACGTTTTTACCTGTTCAACCACAAAATCTGACAGATCATTTTTAACATGTTGCCACTGTCACTGTGACGTGTGCGTTTGATGATCAGCTGATAAAACATGCAGTGCATGTGTGTGGAATCCATAAACAACAGCAGCTCTATTAATTCCCAAAACTGCAACTGGTAGTTTGCATTCAATGATCACCATTAGAACACATTTTTTAAATATTGAAAAATCGATTCATAATCTTTTGAATTTGCAGATACATAAGGATCATCGGATTGTAATTATTAACAGTAGAAGATAAGGTTGCCTATACATAATCAACAATTATATTAATGCTGCCATCCTTGTCCGAATGAGCTGTGAAAGTCATAGAAGTGCAAAGTTGTGGTAGTAAGGTGCTAGTCAGAGCCTTCCGCCACCAATCTAGTGGGCTACCTAAAATGTAATTACGTTAGAAATACTGACAATATATGAGCATAGATTTGGTCAATATTCATGTCATTTTGTCAAGCACTAACCACTGATAAACGTCAAGCAACATGGGCTGAAATAACATCATATTTTACGTGTGTGTGAATACTGTAACGTTGGTAGGCTTACTATCTCAACCAGCAGCGTGTTTTCAGTATAAAACAGCCT
>JACXGM010002351.1:10328-47461 GCA_016801145.1 Umbra pygmaea
CTGGCCACCCCCTTGAGTCTGGCCTCTCTCTAGGTTTCTTCCTATGTCCCTCCTACTAGGGAGTTTTTCCTAGCCACTGTGCATCACTTGTGTTGCTTGCTTTTGGGGGTCTCGGGCCGGGTGTCTGTCAAAGCACTTTGTGACAACTGCTGTTGTAAAAAGGGCTTTATAAAATAAATTTGATTGATTGATTGATTACATTGATTTGTAAAACTCAACCATCAGGGGACGCTATGAGATGGCCTAAAAATCTTGCTAACTAAGAAGAAAAAACAATTGTATATTAAAAAATTTACATATTTCTTTTAAACAATATGAAGAATTATAGGATTTAGACTATACAAAATGTTAGACATCATAATTTCTAACAAAAATATGTTTGTGATTTTTTGGCTTATTGCCAACAATGAGTGACAATTATCTGTCAGATTCTTCTAAGCTGGTTTACTGAGTTTTGTTTTCAAAATTGTTTATAAGAATTCCTGTTTGATAGTGTTTAAAGCAGCAATATGTAACTTTCCATAGTCTTGTCGGCCTGAATTTTAAGTATTTTTTAATATAAATGTTTTTACTGAAAACAGGAATAATACATGGACAATATAACCAATTTCCGAAAAAACACATTATTATTTTGTCCATAATATGTATTTGTTGTTATATATTGTGAAATGTAGATTTTGCTATTCTCCAATTTTCTATATTTTGTATTATTTAAGGTGATGATTTCAACCACTGGATCCAATATGCTAGTTCCTAAAGTTTCCTAAAACACAGTTTTCGTATTTGTAGTTTTCTAAAAAGTTACATAGTGCAGGTTTAAAATGTCCTCCAATATTTCTACTTTATTATCTGTCAGTTTAATTTGTCAGAACAGTGTAAAACCATCAGAGAAAGCTTATTAAAAGCAATAATACTGTCAAATACCATGGTACCTTTAAAGTTTTAGCAATAACGCCCAGCCCTAATATCTGGATTGACTGACTTCACAGCCAAACCAAGGAGAACAAGTATTAACTAACTATAAGTTAACAACAAAACTATTATTTTGTATATCAAAAAACATTTAGTCAAGCTACATAGCTAGCAAATGCAACTGTCAAAAATATTACAATAAAATGTATACTTTGTTAAAGTGAAGAGTTCGAAATGGGAGGTTGCTCATATTTTTTGCATATTTTCTTATTATTTATTGGGGGAAACTACCTGCACATTACCTACCTCTGACATTTGGGGTGATAGGTATCCCCTGCATCCTACACTATGCAGTGCTCATTTTGCCAGTTGAACCAGAATTGCAATGAAGTCATAACAAGATATACTTTCACAGTGTTTATCAATGAGCACATGTTGGTCCATCTTTGCTACAAATGATGCATTTTAGGCCATGCTTTTATGTGTAACAAGCAGTCCATAGTGTATGTAGTCATTATGCCATATACATCGCTTTTCTGTTTTTTTTTTAAATAAGTGAAATATTTAAGATTTTTGTAAGCTGGTTGCATGAAATAGCACCTATTACGTATTTTGAGCAATTTCTGAGGTGTTTGCAATTGTCAGGGGGAGGGTGTGTGTGAAAGTAAGGCAGTAAATATTTATGAAAAAGTGTATGAGGCAGGGGATTGTGACAAGCTATCTGAAAACCGAAATATGTTTTACAGTCCCACAATAACAGTATTTGTATAGTGCGCCTAGATTTTCTTAAATTTTTCAACTTAGGTGCACACATGCTCCTTGTAAAAAAGGCCATCGTAGAGCCCTGCAGAATGTACCAAACTGTTGACTTGCCCACTCCTATTGTTCCTGCTCGCTCTGATGGATTTTTCTATCTTTTTTTTGCAGCCTGAGGGTGGCATGTTTCACTTGCTTAGAGAGCTCCATTGACTGCATGTTTCTGGGTTCACAGCAACAGCTTCCAGAAATGTGAATGCCACACCTGGAAGCAACTCTAGACCTTTTACCTGCTTAATTGATGAGGACATAATGAACAAATAGCACACATCTGTCCAGGAAACAGTTTGAGTCAAATGTCCAATTACTTTTGGTCCTTTGAAAAAGAGGGGGCTAAATATTATATTATTGTAACAAAGCTGTAACATCGAGGAGGCTATGTGATGTAAAAAAACATGTTACAGACAGGCAATGTGGTCCCCCCAATAATAAGAACAATTTGTGAAAAATATATGGTGTCCCCCCAATATCAAACTTGTTCCTACACCCTTGGATGACAAAGATACACTTGAAGAACACAAAAACTGTAAATAAAAATGTGCATATAGTGCATATAGTGAGAGTATAAGACAAGTATATGTACCGTTACTGCAAATGAGGTCTAAATTAGAGAAGTACTGTAGGTGAAATATTATGTAAAGTGTCTCAGCAGGCACATTGGAATAGATAACACTTAAGCATAACAGTGCAAATGTTAATAGTGCAAATAACATACAATGAATAACTAACAGTACTGAAATGTGTGTGCAAATATACCATGGGTATAACTAAGGCACTAGGGCATAAATGGGCAAAGACAGTGTGCAAGTGAGGGAGAAGATTCAGCATGTACAGGGGTCGGGCAGTAGCTCTGGAGGTCTTACATTAAAAGCAGTGAGGGAGATGGTGATTTTTGTAGTTCAAGTCAGTTCATAGCAGGGGCCGATCTGGAAGGAGTGGTGGCCAAAGGAGGAATGGGCTTTTGGGGTGACAAGAGAGATGTACCAGCTTGAGCGCAGGTTGGGGGTGGTTGAGGCAATGTGGAGATGTAAATTTAAGTATAGTGGGGTTTTGCGTAGAAGAGACCTGTATATGAGATGATACCAGTAAAATCGCATTGACTGTGTAGTGAAGAAAAGCCCACAAGGTAATATAGGTCAGTGGTGGGTGTTAAAGGGGAATTTATGACAAATCAGATGGCGCTGTAGAAGACTACATCTAAGCGTCTCAGGAAGGGTGTTAGAGGCAGTTCAGTAGAGGACGTCACCAAAGTCTAGAATCGGTAGGATGGTAATTTTCACCAGGGCGTGTTTAGAAGCATGGGTGTAGGAGGCCTTATTGCTTAATAGGAAGCCAAACCTAACATTTTTGATTGAAGATGGTAATGAGGGTCTGGAAGGAAAGTGAACAGTCTAACCAGACACCATATTCTAGTTTAGACCGATTTAGAGTGGTGATCCTAGTCAGGCTGGTAGGTACAGGCAGTGATCAGTTGAAGAGAATACATTTTGTTTATCTAGAGTTTAGGAGCAGTTGTATGCCACGGAAAGAGTGTTGTATGGCATTAAAGCTCTTTTGGAGGTTTGTTAGCACAGTGTTCAATGTAGGGCCAGATGTGCACACGATGGTGTCTTCTGCGTAGAGATGGATCAGAGAGTCACCAGCAGCAAGACTGACATCATTGATAGAGAAGAGTCGACCTAAGAATCAAACCCTGTGGTACCCCAATAGAGACAGCAAGAGGTCCAGACAACAGACTATTGACTGCTTGTTTGGACTGGCTGATTAATTACGGTATGGCCGATTATGAGGTTTCTAAATAATAACTAGTCAGTATTTTTGCTCGCCCATTATGGCTGACACCTTTTTTGGAGGAAGCATGTCCTCTAGTGTTACAATTCGATAGCAAACCATGAGGAAACCGAGAGCAGCCTGCCCATCTGTCGTGAGTTACACCACCTGTCACGCTGCAGCATCTCAAAGTCTCAAGGATGTTTTGTGGCTGCAGAGAAGCTAGCTAGCATAAAACTGATCTTTCAGGAGAGAAATTCAATCAATCACATAACCACTAGTTAGCTCCACATGTTTGATGTTAGACTAGAATAGTGGGTAGAGGTTCACCGCTTTTATTTAGAGAGAATTGTTCTCATTTTTACTGCTCCCAAAGTATTTCTGACAGTGGGCTTAACAGCTAAAAAAAACAATTATTTTACTCAACTGATAAGAACATTACATTCCTTGCACAAGACAATATTTCTGTAGTTAAGTGAGACACAATCCCATGTTTCTCAGTTACTGACTTGTTATATTTCTATTAATTGTCATTTGCGTATTTTGCTTAGAAGTTAAATTGTAACTAGCGAAAGACAGATAGAGACTCGGTTACTACGGTACATGTTGTCATTTTGTTAAACAACTAAACAAAATAGAACAGTATACCATTTTACTTCAACTGGGAATGCAGTAATTATTTGTAAAACAGTTCATGATAAAAAAATGTCCATTACAAGAATCTTTAGACACAATAATAGAAACTCAAACTATTTTTAGATTTCTAACCTGTATTTCCTATGGAATAACATATGCCAACTTTGTTATAATCAGAGAAAACCAGAGATATTTATCAAGTGCTTCTGATAATTACCTTAGATACTGTGCCTTTATCCCCTTTGTGCAGCACCAAAACCGATCGGTTAATAATTGGTCAACTATCAAAATGCACAGACTGAAGGTTTTGTGGCAATACCCAAGGTTGTTTTAGAAAAAATATTTGATATTATTATATAATAATAATAAACATAAAATAACAATCAAAGCCAGCTTACAGCCTAATACTCTATATAATCAGTCTTCTATGATATATGATATATATAATATCTAAATAATCGGCCGATGAATCATTATCAGCTTTTTTTGGTCTCCCAATAATCGGTATCGGCCTTGAAATATCAAAATCGGTTGACCTTAACAACAGACCCTCCAATTTAACACATTAGAACCTATTAGAGAAGTAGTTGGTGAACCAATCAAGGCAGTTTTTGAGAAGCCAAGGAGACTGAATCTGCTTGTAAGTATACAGGGACTGACAGAGTCGAAAGCCTTGGCTAGGTCGATAAAGATGGCTGTACAGTGTTTTCTTTTGTCAATGGCAGTTGCTTTGCTGCTTTCGGTACTGGTTGCCTTGAATCTGTGGAGTCAAGATGAAATTAGAAGACTATCAAGGAATATTGGAGCGAAACGTACAGCCCAGTGTGAGAAAGCAGTCTCAGTCGCAGGTCATGGGTTCTCCAGTAGTATAAAGCCTTGAATTATACCTCAAAAAGCAACCAATAATGTATGGTAAGAAAACACTGGACAATTCCAAAGTGGCTTCTATGAGTCCTGACTTAAATCCCATTGAACATCTGTGAATAGAGCTGAAACTCACAGTTTGGAAAATACAGTGCAAAATCATCTTAGACAAAACATCTAATTATATTTATTTATATGTACTGCGACTAAGAATTATTCACTACACATAAGGATATACTGTAAATGTATATAGATTGGGTGAAATGTTGGAAACATAGAAAAAGACTGACTGGAGGAGGCACCGGTTTAGTTGGTATGAATTGGTTGACTGCATTCGTACCAACAGAACAGCATGTCAATTTGTAGTGAAACTAACAGAGGGGAAACAACTCTGCTTGAGTGACAGGGGGCGGGGCTTGGCGTGTGAATGAACCAGCTGCGGGGAGGCGGGGGCAAGCAAATTATACAATTGTTTAGTTATGCATATGAATTCCCCAAAAGTTATACATTTACAGTGTCATATTTGCAGTGGATTGAACCTAACCTTAGATTGAAGAGACTCCTTTGCTACAGGTTGTGTAGTAGTCTAAGAAATTCCCACAAGAGAAAGCAACAAGGGACTGAGGGAGCGAGAGAGCAGCACTGGAAGTGTTTAAAATGTGCCTCACAATTCCTGCTAATTCTATTAAGTGGTGAGGCGGTCAAGGCGGTTTGGGAATGGGTTGATGTATATGGACGTCTGGTTGACTAAACAATGCAAGAGCATTAGAATAAAGGTGATTGGATGTGTGGCAGAGTAGGAGCCATAAGCCCGGCCACCTCAGACCACGCTTGCCAAGTCCATTACAGGTATTGGAGACATTCTGGGGATCCAGCATGAGAAGATATGACATTTAGGGGGGAAAGGTGTTGTGCTTCTTCTTCCTCATCGTTTGAACGTTTTCCACCACACAACATTACGGTGTTGATAATGCATTGAGCAGGGAGACGGAGACCTTCACACACATTCAAGACCTTTTTCAATCTGCTGTGGTGCTTTTTGGATTACTTTTAGGAAGCTAGGCTGGCTCAAGGGCAAACGTGGAGGAACCAGGAAGTCTTTGATCATCCTGTTTTGACGTTACACCACCCCCCTTGTCCAATCAATTTAAAATAAGCAATTGACAATAAAACTAAAGGAAAATCGTGTTTACACAGGATTTCACAACAATATTTGTTCAGTTGACATCCGAAAGTGTAGAATAACTACGTAACTAACTTCTTATTTTATTTTCAAACTTATAATCTACAGGTTTACTAAAGCCAGAGAATGCAGAAAGGCTATAAGCCGTCAAAAGGGGATGAATCACATACACATATGGCCTATATCTTTACTATGGGCTATCTACAGACAGCTATGGTCTAGTACACGTTAGGGCGATGTGTGTGTGTGTGCTACCCAAACCTAAAATGTACTTGTGTTGGTTGTTTGAGTTGTCACTTCAGAGACAGGTGTCAAGGGGGGACGTAACAACCCTAATAACAAGAGGAAGCTCCTTTCCTTCTTGCAGAGAAATTGCTCGGATTCAAAGTAACGATTTCTCTCTTGATATTAACCAGCTGTACGTGACCAACGGCTTCGAAGCCTGGATCAATTCCAGCGGGGAAGTGTCCTGTTTTCCGACAGGCCTAATGAGCCAGGATGAGAGGGGGATCACGGACAGACACATTCCCTGTTGGCGATGTTTGGATTAGAGGGCTGATGGCTCCCTGAAGATGCTCACCCCCCCTCCAGCTCGAAACCCTCCCCCAGTCGTGGCGTGGCAAGTGCCTGGCCCTGGCCCTCTCCCTACGGATGGGGGATATATATACACTTAGCCGGGAAAGGTCAGCCAGCCAGAATGTGGCAGGCAAACACGCAGCGCCCGGCCCTTCTCAGATGAATCACAGGAGAATTGGTGCATGGCAGTGAATGAATAACCCGCCATGGCTCCCCAAACCCCATTATTTTCCTTCTTTTCCGGCGGGCCAGAGATTCATGTCTGCGCATGCTGCCAGTTCATTACGGAGAAATATCATTCCTCTTCGAGCTGTGGCGGGACAGGCCAGGCGAGACCCAGGAGATCCCGGCCCGTGTTTAATTCCACATCATCCGCTCCAGTGAGGGTCTTAATCTCTGCTTGTGTGATCAATACTGTATCAGTGTAAATTAAAATGACCATTTGAAAGTAATTAAGCCTGTTAATGCTCGATTCAAATGTCATTATTTGCACAAGTGGAATCGAGGGGCGCGGGTCGAGGTGTGTGTGTGTGGGGGGGTGGTTGTAGTGTAGCTCAGGTCGAGTGTATGTGGAGGAAGGGGAGTGTCTAAATGACTAGTGTGTCCACAGTGACAGCCGAATACTTTAACTGGCACGTTGGACCCTGTTGCCGGCTGTGCCGCTAAGGCGGAGGGGGGGCTTAACAAAAGCAGATTAACTCCCACCCATGCCAGCCAAGGGACCTCTCCAATTTCAGAGGAGGATAACCCAATTGGAGAAATCTGATTTGTAGAACCCAACCCAATTAAGGCGATATTAGATGAGAAGTGGCAGGGGGAGCGTTTGCTTAGAGAGACGCAGGAAAAAAGGGGCCGCTGGTCTGAAAGAAAGGGAGGAAAAAAAGAGAAAGTTCCACAATAAAAATGCACTTAACTCCAGAATGAAGCCCAGCAGTAATTGGCTCATTCGATTATTTCCCTTCCCCTCCTCTCTCTGGTTTTGAAAGGCCATTTAGAGTCATTGTGATGGTTAGAGTGAAATAAATGGGCTCAGAAGTTAACCTTCCCTCCTGTGTCTGTGTGTGCGCGTATGTGTGTGTGCGTGTGGGGCAGCAGAGTGGTTAGTGGGCTGTCTGAAGCTGCCGTCCTATCCCCAGTGAGGTGTAAGTGTGGACGGAAATAAGATGATCACATTGTTGAGTCTTATTAACCCACAAAGCTGACAGCCACGGAGACCAGTGGATCCACCAATTACCCCAATCAGACCAGTTACAGGGACACAAAGGGCCCGCCAAACACACTCCTGCTGTGGCTAAATCGCCCCAACGGACACTAATGCCATTAGAACCTCGTCTTTTTTATCTTCCACGAGACACACAAACTGGCAGCACTATTAAACGGTGGAGGCAATAGACCCAACACACAGAAGCCATCTCCAGTCTCCAAATACCTTTGCAGCATAATGCAATATATACAGGGTCTTGCGGGTAGCTAGATGCTATGGGTTAACCGAACACGTCTAAGATCAAGAACATGATCGTACCTCACATTTCGCTGCTAACAAGGCCCGCATTAACAAACAGGGAAGGGATGTCCTGATTAAAATAGTCTTTTTGTTTTCCAGAAGGCCCCAAGTATCACACAAGGATCATTCCACCCAAATGTTCCCGAGAAATACGATGACCACAGAAACTGTTAGGGGTTAAGACTGTTGTCTAACATGAGAGGATGGACATACAATGGTTGATAATGTTCACTGTCCACACAATTTAAGTCTTCACCATTTTTTTTCCATTGACTACATTCAATACAGAACACATTCATTTCAAATGGGAAGAAAAAAAACTCATAAGCAAACTTTTTGAATAGTTGTGTCATTATCGGAAGTCATTATCAGAAGTCAGAATATCAGTGTTGATGCTTTTTGCGTGGAATTTTTGCTGCACACTCAAAGCATAAAAATAGGATTCAAATATAAAAATGAGGCACAGATTGTCACCCTTTATTTCTGTTTCAACAAACTAAGAATAACAATACTTTCCAAGTTCAATCTGCCCATTTTACATAAAGTAATTTTTCTTGTTGAACTCCTTTTTCTAAAGCATCAAAAGGCAACAAACTACCGCAGCTGCCAGAGTATTTTTGGCTCAGATTTCATCCGTGGTCAAGAATGTCATCCATCCACCCAAAACTGCTTACTGGCACTTGATGCCACCGCTTCATGAATTATTAAAGGCATGACAATAATGAATAGATAGACAACACTGGCCTGAAAAACAAAGGCCACCTCTGGGTGTTTAATTAGCACTGATGATTGGACGGCATTTCTGATCAGGCTGTGGTGATGGACACTAAGGGGGAATGGATGAGAATACGCTCGTCCGAAGATGGTGCAGCATCTTTCCAGCCTCCAGGGCGATGCAATCCATCATGTCGCCCGTCGACTGTCTGTTTGTGGAAGCTGGCCTTATTAATTATCAGCTCGTTTAGAGAGCTGGGGGTGGTAAGAGCTACCAAGCAATCAATGCAAACTGTCCAGAATTCCCGCAGAGAGCCGACTTAGATCAATCTGAATCGGCCGGCATGATGAGTCTTTCTCCACCAAACACGACAGGAGTCGGATAGCTCCTGGGATAGAGCTGCGGAACAGATAAATCCATATTGAAGTTGGCGCTGGTGCATTCCAGTTAAAGATCCTGAAAGGAATTGCTGCCTATGGGAGGTGCTCTTGAGCCAAAAGGGGTCCTTTAGATGGGAAAAATGTGTTGTAAAAGAAAATCCCCTTTTCAGATAGTAAGGCACCAAAAGCTCAATCTGAAATCATCCCAAGTGGAGGAATATTATCATATTAAGCAATGATGTAACACAGTGTCCTCTAGGGATAGGTTGGGATATGTGTTGTTGACATACTAACCGTACATCTAAAAAATTCTCTTAAATTACATTCTCAGGAAACTATTTTGAAAACATGAATTACTTTATATGGCAACATAGTTAAAGTTTTTTACACTTCTGCTGCAGGATTTACTATTAGCCTATAATTACGTTGAGCGGATTCATGTGAGAACATTCCACACTTTCTATACATTCCATAACATTCAAAATTATATTCAAATGTTGGTTCATGGTTCAATCTACACAATAATATATATTGTTATTAGGGCTGCAAGAAGATGGTTGGGAACCACTGGTCTAGGGTGCCTGGTGCCTGGTGACACCATGTGAGCCAACGCCACAGTCCCATAAAATAAAAGCAAGTAGATGCTGGAAGGAGTTTCTGTATAGTGCTCGTATATACCAAAATGTCATGTCCCCAAGTATACAGGCCAACTGATGTTTGTTGGGCAACGCTAAACAATGCAACAGCACAATCACTCCCGACTAAATACTCGCTTCTAGATTTATTACTTTTTTCCCTCCCCATCTATTCTCCCCTCACACATGTCCTCCAAACATGCGTCGCCAAGGCATCCGATTCTTATCACACTGCTCATTCAACACAGAAGCCTTACTTCAATACATGGGTGTAAGGTGTCGTCAGCTACACAACCGTGATTGAATTCATAGGCGCCTGACCTACACACAAGGGCTCACTTGAGAGTGAGGTGACAAGGCACTTGTGTCCGACTACACACCCATTTACCCATGCAGCAATGTACCAATTTGTGACATCGCATACTGAGACCCTGGGCATCCTTGAAATGCAGCAACCAGCAAAGACAGCCGTCAGAATGATTTAATTAACCAATACTTCTTAGAGCACAACACTTCCGTTAGGCTGCACTGAATATACAATAAACAATTGTGTAGAAATGATGGAGCTTCAAATTATGCAGGCTCTGTAGGACACGTATGTGCAGGACACTCAACTTAATACAACTGTCCATGTTCTTCTCAAAGAGAACATCCCTTGAGTGTTTCTCACAGTAAGGTTAATTCTTTGAGTTTTTACAATGAAACATCCACACAGTCAGCATTCCAACTATTTGATCTCAGTCAATGTGAAAATATGCATCTACAGTTGATCTTGCATTAAAGGGTACAGCTGTGAGTCGTCTATATGGTTTTTGTAAATAACGTAGACTGTGGTGAACAACATTAGCAGACTGACAAAGTGTAGCACTACCTGCTTGTGTTGTCCTAGGCATATATTGTGCCTTGCTGTTGAGGTTCGGACACCTATCTAGAAAACGTGGCCAATCGATCTTAATTATCTTAGAAACTATTTAGAAAGCGTTCCTGTTTAATCTCACAGTTACATAATGCTATGTAAAGTAGACCTACTTGATTCGATACATGATAATTCATAACATTGTTAAGAAGAAATTGATATTATGAAGAAAATTATTTTTAGGGAACAACGCCTATTACACCCCCCCCCCCCACTACCACCCTGTTTTCTGTGGTAATCTCTGCTGCAGTCTGTTGTCTATTGTCCAGATCTTCTCTGAGAGCAGGCCATAACCCTTGAGGGATGAGAAAAGCTGAAATATGATGGTGTTCCTGAGGGTTTCATTTGTTGCATAGACAGATAAGCATGGCACTGACACTTGTGTTAATAAAGGGCCATTTAAAGAGATGCCGGGAGCCATTTAACAACACCTCCCATGACACTCCAACACGTATTACAATCACAAATCTTAACAGCACACCGTGAGAGGCAAGTGTCACTCAAAAAAAGTCACGGGTGACATGCTACTGTATTCAAGGAGAGTTATGATGAGGGGGAATGAGGAGGCAAATAAATGGTGAATTATTCACATTTTATTATGAGATGTGTTACGTTGTACTTTTACCAAAGTTCCCCTGCAACGGCTGGTCAATGTTCTTAATGTGCCTTTTTTAGACAGGATAAAAGTGTACGAGTGAAAGTGGTGCATTTTTTGCATACGTTTCCCTATACTTGGGCATAAACAAGGAAAAAAATGAAGTAAAAAATTTAGATCAACTTTTTGCTTGTCGAATTAATTAAAGGTGTTGAGGTTTATAGTGAAGGTTATAATTGGTGGTATAGTTAGAACTAAGGTTAAGGGTAATACTAAAGGGTAGGTAAAAACTGGATTTTGAATTGGAATAAATTATAGCTCTCACATAAATGTAAAATATTTTTTGTCTGCCTTGCTGTTGCGATACACTGGAGTTGGGAATAGATGTTTCTCCAGATAGCAGGGGCTTGTGAGGGCCCTTAACAGCCAAAACGATTATGGAAATCAAAGGAGAGAGATTAGCTAATGGGTAAATAATTGACGGTGTCTGTCCAGGTCAGCTGGGCCATTCAAATCAAGTGCAGCCACAATCGAGGAATCAATACCTATGGGAACTAAATCAGCCTGTAGCTGCATTTACGGAGCCTGGCGTCGGCCACAGAGAAGGGCTTTCATCAAGAGGGCAGAGGAGAACCACGGAGTGAGGAGTCAACATCGGACAGCGCCCTCACTGATGTCAACGCTCAGCATGCGATCTCCTACCGCTCCCACTTGAAACGCTGAGCCTCTCTCTCGCTCCCGCCGGCCATTAAACATCCATCTAGTCTCTAAAAGGATACAGTAAACAAACACGCTTGTAATTGATCAACTACGGCTGAGAATGAGGACCGCAAACCTTTCTGGGTTTTGAGTATTTGTGGCATTACGTCATGTGACGTGTTAGAGATGAAGCCTAACCAGGTTGTAAAGTAGATGAGGGTGTGCTGCAGGTTCAGTTGATAAGGACACTTGACTTGCCTCATCACGAAAAGCAATGGAACATCATTTCACTTATACATCATTACGGTTCCTTCTCTGCGTGTCAGAGGTTTTAATTTAGATTTGCGGCGGGCGGCCCGACTCTCCCCCTCTCATTTTTATTCCCGACGGCTCGGTGCAGCAATTCATCAGGACGCGGGTGGCGAACACCTTCTGCCCGCTCACGAATGCATGGAGCAAGCAATAAAATTAACCTTACGGCAATTGTTTTCACACCGCTTTGAAGGCCCGCTGTCAGCTCATCAGTTACAGCCCGGAAATAAAATAAAAAAAGACAAGATTCCACGTTCAAGAAAATTATGAGTGAAGGCTGGGTATAAAGAGCTAATGCCAGATTATGGTGTCAAGACCGGATAAATCAATGACGGGGTGTAAATGTTGATAGAGCTTTCTGGGTCTGTTGGTTGGGGTAAAAACACACAGACCCAGATGGTCAGATATATTTACAGTCTGGCACACGCAGCATCCCTGACCTGGCCCTTCAGCCGACGCGAGATGGGTGTTGTAAGGGAAGGGGGGGTTGGTGGCGATAAAATCCTTCAGTGGGTGTTTATTTGCTCTCAACGCCTCCTAAGCGATCAATATTTTTAATTTGGGTCCGAGTTATTATTTTTCACATCACTGGGCAGGGGAGCAGAGTAAAGTGGCTCATATTTTAGCGCTAAAAAGATCGATATGACAGGGCTCACCTTCATGCTGCCCCACGCCGGCGCCTGACCCCCCCCCCCGATTCACCCCCCAGGCAGGCCTCACATCCTTATCAGAGCTTGTCGACCCCAACCCAGCTCGTGCGCACACACACACATACACACAAACACCCCCAACATTTAACCTCCACCCCTACAACCCGAGACCCACCTGATTAATTCCAGTTTGTCCAGCTGCCCCACCGTCAAACAGTCCGACCACGCTCAAACTCTTGATCAGAGCTACGTCCGCGCGGTTCAGTGTGTAAGTCGTTCGTATCCGGGATGGTCCAGGTCAGGCCGTGGTCAGAGTTGTCCTATATTAGGCTCTCTTGTAATAAACGCATACATTCTCCTGCCTCTCTTCTCAATGAATCCATTAATTATATATGCATTTTCAACCTAAATTCTGTTCCAGGGAGGAACAGTCTGCTCTCTTACCCTCATAAGTCACTTCTGATGGCAGATTCATCGATTGTCGCTCAACACATCCTGAGTGTGGGTAAGTGGGTATGTGAGTGTTTGTGTGTGTGTGTGTTGGGGGGGTTGAGTGAGTGAATGTGTATCCACTTACTTGCATGCCTTGAGTGCATGACTGATGGTTCGGTAGAGTTATGGCTCAACAATATTACTGCACTGACATCTACTCCATTCAAATTGCCTCAGTCTGCTCTGTACTTCTCACCATATTGAAATAAGAGGCCAAAGATTTAGTTTGCAATAACTTAACCTGCTTATGATTTTGACGCCTTCTCCCGGACCAGGAGGGAGAGAGGAGTGTGTGTGTTTGGGGGTTGGTCCTCCTTGTTAACCCGTGTGTCTGAACCAGCAGCTCAACCTCTCTATTGTGACCTCCCTCTCTCCCTGTTTGTGAAAACACCAGCAGAAAGGGCCCTTGTGGAGTATCGGGAGTGTACAGCGCCAGGGAAAAAAGTCGATGAGCGAATCCACACAGGCAGACAGCGGCCAGCCCGCCCTGTCACAGCGGAGGACCACTAAGTGTTGATAAGTTCCCAGGCGTAGGGCTGCACTGTGTGGATGATTGCATTACCGTGGGCACCCGAGGACATAGGAAATAAGGCCTCACCTTTCAAGCAACGATGCAGCTGCCAGCTTATGTTGTGCATCTAGAAGGGCCCAGTTCTGAGGGAAAAGAAACAGGATGACACCTGCCTGCACGCCTAGGGACTCCGCCCTGAGATTCATTTCCCTTATCGCAAGCACTAGAGCTGGGCAACTGGGACCGCGAACTGTTCCGCGGAACAAATCACTTAACTACCTCAGAAAAAAGAAATTGAATTGAAAGGTTGATTACATTCATGAGCACCAGTCAATTTTCTAATAGTAAAAATTCAATAATCTAGCTTAATTTTGTAGCTATCAAGTGTCCCATTTACAACTGTATACATTAGGACATTTATTTTAATTCAGTATAACTTAAGTAGGTGCCTGTAGGGTTTTCAGTGCAATAACATCCATGATAACATTAATTTGCTCAGTGACAACAGTCAGAGGTATACGTGCGCTAAGCCACCTTGAGGGCCGATGGAAAAACAGATAGGAAACCACCACCTCAATAAAATAAGTTAAACTCAATCTTCTCAGGAAGGGAGCGCTTTAATAGCACTTTATATAAAAGGCTTAGCTGCACATTCTTTTCTCTTGGGTGTCAGTTTGCACACAGGCGGTAGGTGTAGGGATGTTCGTGCATGTGCATACGCACTAGATATGCCGCTAACAGGATAGACGGGACGGGAAGCTCTCAGGGTGTCAACAGCTGACGTATGCCACACCACAGAACACAGCGAGGGGGGGGTGAATCCAATCACCACGCAGAGTGGAGCCTTCAAAGATGGCACCCAGGCAGGCAGCGGATAAACAGATTAAGCCGAGGTGATGGCCACAACTGCGGGGATAACAACGATGGGCGAGGACGAGGACGAGGGAGAACCAAGGGACACATTCCTGCCAGATCGAAGAGCCCGATTCAGCCTGTGGCTCAGTCACACCTCGTCTGGTGGAGCAAAGCACAGGAGGACATCTTTCATTTCCCATTAAAACGCTCCATCTGAGGGCTGTGGAACAGTGTGTGCTTTCCTTCTGTCAGTAGTAGTCACTGGTTGATTATGTGGTTTGTGTATGGTTGATACTTCTGCTAGGACACCTATAAGCGAAGTGCAGTAACAAACCCGGGGCAGCGTGTTCGCCTGGACAACCCAATGGGTCTGTGTCAACGGCAGACCGTAAAAGCGAGGCATTAGCAGGGCGTCATTCTGGAAGACGCCCTGTTATCACAGAGGCCTGGAGCCCATGATAAATATTAATGGCCTGGAACAAGTGGATTGGGACTTGAGTTATCAGGGCGGTGTCTCCTAATTGACATTTTACCTGCTGTATACCTTAACTGCACCGTAAAACACCAAGCCTATGCCAGAGGAAGATGTGTCACTCAAGACACCCCACATCCCTTCACAGAACACACAGACACCCTTCTGGGAAAGATACAGAGGTTGACCTGGACCGTCCCTCATTCCTGCATGTCTAGCCAACAATGGGCCGAGACAGACTAGCAAACTATAAATGGAATGAACTGGTAACCTACCTATGTCCTTATGCTGGACATAATATGGTCCAACTTATTTCACATGAAAAGCATTCCAAATGTAACATTTTCCTGTGTGAAATCCAACCTCATCCTTCAGCGTTGTAGACTGTTGACATTATTCCATTCACAGTCCCATGAATCGGCAAGTACTTGCTTGGTCAATTAATAGGTGTGCTCATACTAGGTAAACACACAGCTCGCTGACACAGCTCACTAACACTCTGCGGTGCGCTTCATTAGGCGCGCTGAGGTCGTGCTCGCTGTTCCGAGAGGGGAGCATATGGCACCGCCTCCCAGGCACAAGAGAAAGACAGGTAAACTAAACCAAAGTCCCTCAGGGTCGTTACCATTCACTTTCGCTTCATTACAGCGCATCCGCTCAGCTGCCGCACCCACTTATGTGCTCTGAAGAAAAACACGCACTGGGCTGCCATTGGGAGCCACAATGAAGTTGCCACTTGCATTATGTGGAAATTGACAGGCAAAGAAGACAACAAACAATTACCCTCGAGCTGAAATCGAAGGTTAACAAAACCAAATAGGGATGCTTATGATGTCATCGGGGCTAAATAACAAGCGCTTTGTGAGGCGTGCTGCAGTCTGCTTACATATTCACGGGTCAGGATTTAAATATTCATAAACGACCAGGTCGCCTAATGGTTAAGGCTAGGGTCTTATGTCCCTAAAAGACAAGGTTCAACGTTCAAGAAAATTATGAGTAAAAGCTTGGTATAAAGAGCTAATGCTAGATTATGGTCCCTAGTTCGAAATCTCCAAAAACCAAGGTGAAACCTGTTGTTCTGTCCCAGGTTGTTGCTGTTAAATAGGAACTGGTTTCTTGTAGGCTCATTAAATAACACTAAAATATATATAGTATATATACACATATATTTTTAAATGAACATTTATATTGTGTTCGTCTTCTATTCCTAAGAAATTTGAAGAAAGTTTCTTCCGCAACATCGGTTAAAACTACAATAGAATCAGTAACACGTCTGTGCCCATCATAAAGATTAAATCTAAATTAACTATCAAAACAAGTGGATATTGTCGTTACTCTGAACCGAAATGGCAGTTGGTTATTTTTGCAATAGGGCAAATGTTTGCGATACGTTCATAATACGTTTATAAAAAGAGCATTCTTGACTGGTGGTGGTGGTGTGATTTACGAGGCTCTGGGATGGGTGAGCAGGGTAACGTGGTAATAACGCCTTCTGGAAGGATAGAGCAGAGAATCATGACAGACACGGCTGAGGAGGCACGGCTACACTGATTGTTTGGGTGCTCTTAAACCACATCTATTCCCTTCCATTTATGGGCTCAAGAGCCAGGGAATTAACTATTTCCTTCTATGCCATACTTGTTTACTTCCAAATGTAACTACGAACATTCCAAATCTAATTGTTTTTGTTGTAATTGTGTGATATAAAAGAGTATGTGGGAGATTAAACTTGGTAACTGTTATCCTTAACACTGAGTATTTGTCTCCACCCTCAGGCCAAGCAATGCAACTGCGGTATAGTTATTCCTGACACAAAAACAACAACATTTGGACATAAAAGTCTACATCTTTTAAAATGATGACATAATGTGCAAAATATGACCGTAGTGACTAATAAACTTGAACCATCAACAGTTGCTTTTAAAATAAATCTATAAAAAATCTGTGTATAGGCTATTACGTGAGACTAATGGGGTGAAATACTGCAAAATGTTCAGTAAAATAATAAAAGCCAGCTATCAACCACTAGTGTAGAGCTTGAAATGTTACAGCTTGCTAATAGATTCACAAAAGTATTCCAAAAACATGTAGCTCCCTCGTGTGGTGGTCTGCCATTATAGCATGTTCAAGTAAAACTATTAGGTTCACAGCCAAAATCAATTTTATGTTATAATTTCCTACTTGTTTCTCAAAAGTGTCAAAACTTTCCAGGCTTAAATTGTTCCTTGTGATGTGTGTTCCTTGTAATGTTCAAAGAATTCTGATGAAAATGGTTGCTGGAGAACACCTGGTGAATGCATCACTTCTGGGTTGAGCAGAAAGTGTGTACATTAAACAACAGTCCCAAGAAATAGAAGACCATGAAACGTGGGAAACTGGAATAGCAACACTTACTGTAAAATGCTCCTGGGATTTGTAGTTCTCATCGAGGTAGACACGGGCTCTGTTGTACTCCTTCATGGCATCACTGGAAAGCAGCTCCCTAGAAGAGAGAAACATGGCCCTGTATATTAGATACAGTACATGGGTTAATTGCCCTTCCTTTCCTCAACAACATTAGGATAAGGAGAACTATGGCCATGGGAAATGTAGTTCTGTCATGGCAGATGTGCTGGTAGATGACCAGGAGATCAATGAGATTCTGCAAAGTGTCTATACCTAGTTCGCAATGGCTCACTAAATTAAATAGAACTCTCCTTCAAAATTAAATACTAGAACTTTATCAATGAGATAAGCGTTTGATAGGTGAAATCTAACACTGAACAAAGACTTTACCCAAGTACCTGACAGCATCTTGCTAACACGTATCACATATCTAACATTCTCAATTACATAAAAGTGTTTTTCCCCATCCCATGAATAAACAACTAGAAATACTATATAAATAAGCCTGCAAAACAATGTACTCATTCATCATAGTCTAATACATTATTATTTCAATGCCATATCCACAACTAAAAATGACACTAGATAAATGTCACCAGAAGGTGGGGGTGTTCACTCATTTTATGGGTGTTGCCATCAGAACAGAAATCCCTGGATTTGGCTTGGAATTCTAGAGGTGTCTTTATTGAAGGCCAATTTGGAGGGGGTGGAGCATTAATTGTGAGGTTACAAAGCCACTTACTTGACAAAAGAATCTACGTGTGACATGGACGCTTCAAAGTTCTTCCCGCCCACCTCTTGACAGTGCACTGCAATGAAGTGGGGCTTGTGTGATTGGACCGTCTGCAGAGGGCAAGAGAAAAAAACACAGTGTTAATGTCTAGAAGTCCCTTGCTCAGAGTCAGGAAAGCTCTACATTTTATTAAACAGCTCAGCAATTGTTATGACAATACACTTTGGGGACCTACACCAAATACAGAGTTTATTTGAGAAACAATCTTTATTTTCAGCCATTATTCTTTTGTATTTTAATTGATAGTATCAATTATTTCCGTTTTATGTTGCTTTGTACTTTCCTTACAACTGTTCTGTTTCCATTCATGTGTTCAATGTTTTATATCACCCAAGGAAGAGCCTGTGGTGGGGGACACAAGGCACCAGAGGTGGTCTCCACACTGAACCATATTTGGTAGCTGCCCAAATAAAATTTTGCACGTTTCCAGAGCAATCTAACAGATTACAACAGACTCTTCAGATGATAGTGGGAATTCAACAGATGGATCGCCTCAGCCAAATGATTGAGCACGCTAAACTAATGTTTGAAAACAAATGATACTGGCTTCTTCAGAAGAGCCTTTACTCTAAACCGCACATAAATGTCTGATTTCAGATTCCCACAAAAAGCTGTGTTATAGGATTATAAAATCTCCTATATAAATAACAACGTCCTTAAGAGTGCATAGAAACCCAGATGAGCCCATTTACTCTACAGTGAACCCCTGTTATTAGGTCTGGTCCTTTTAGAGCTAGAAGCTAGATAACCCAAAAGACTCAGGGACAAACGTTTAGCAGAGGCCAAGATGCAATGACAGGGGAAACCCTCACTGCTACTGTACAGCATGATGTCAAAGAGAAAACATTTTAGATGGCTTGTAGCAGGTGTCATCACGGATGTGCCTGTGGCGCTGTGTGCAGAGTGTGACAAAAAAGCTAGGAGAAACAGACCTCTTACTAGATCAATAATGAGACTCATTACTGGGAAATGTCAACATGCTAATGTCAGTTTAGGGAAAACGCTGTTATTCAGAATAGGGCTAGTCACTTATGGGTTAAATGTCAACACATGGGGGATCTATTGTGAAGGTTAAACTAAGCATCCAGGACCAGAATGTGTTTTTCAGAATGTGGCTTTATAAATGTGCGTTTGGCTTTACCAACCAGCTGGCCTGGTCTCAAATTAATTTGGGGATCATCTATTATTTCTTTGACTTAAAAATCTCTGGGCAAATACATGCTAAAACAAACTTAACAGTTTTATTCTTAGATTTAAATGTAAACATTTTCTATCAACAATCTGTAAAACAAAGAAATCGTTGAATTGTTATAGGCCAATAAAATATATGGTTACACTTGACTTGGGCAGTCAAGATTTCTAGATGCTCTACAGATACAGTATGCACACTATAATAACTATCAAAAACAAACGTAATGATTGAAGGTTAAGGTAAGTCTTATAAAAATGGTTATGTTTAGGGATAGGATGATTAAGGTTAAGGTGAGTGGTAGTTAACTGAAATGTTACAGATCTGTAAATAGTCTAAAGCATCTACAGATTGACTAGTATCTAAATATAGTGTTACCAAATACATGGCCTTCATTCGATGTCCAGACAATAGGGCTTTGTAAGTAACTGCATATTTCACATTTGTATACTTCTAGTCCAAAAACATGCTTTGACTGTGAAACTATGGGTGTTTGCAAAATACTTTTGTGTACATACTCAGATGATTAGTAGAATTACGCAAACATGAAAACATTCAAAATTACAACAAATATGTTATTATATATTTTCATCCAGCCATTTCCAATATTTTAATGTATTTGTCATACCCTGTAACACCTATTATAGAGGGTGAAATAATATATATAATAAACAAATCAATGTTTTGACCAAATATTGTAGTTTCAGCATCCCCAGATACTCTAGCCTGTGCATTTTATACACCATCCATAATGCTTTCAATTACAGCTTTAGAGTAAAAATATTCCTAAATATATGATATACAAAACATTAAAAGTTCTGTTTATAGCTGAATTGTGGATTCTGAGAGAATACAAAATATGCAAATTTGCAGGCAGACAATGTCAACAAAGCTTGTATCAGCCATTCAGTGTAGGTTAGTACACGGACACAGGTGACCTACAGTGGCTTTGTTTCAGATCATTTTGGACTATTTTGGCAATATCAGTGATTGGCATGATGTCAAAAAAAAGATTTGGGATCAGACTACAGAAATATGGGGTCAGAGGACACCAGTCAGAACTTAGAGACATTTCCCAGTGATTTCCACTCAGAGTCACATGACCTCTCCCATGTCGCATCCAGGTCCGTAACACTAAAAGGTGTTTGTGAGTGCACTGCCAGCGAGCCCAGAATGTTCAGAGGTGCTGACCCATAACGGAAAATCCATAGCGGAGTGAATTACAGCACTCATAGGCACTCAAAGGGTCGGGCAGTGGATGGTGGGCAGGCCATAGATCAATGTCAGCCAGGATATGTGGCCCCCCAGGGGGGTGTTACGCCTGGGACAGCTCCAGGCCTACTCTGGTCCTACTATACTCCCCCTCCTCTGCCTGCATTACTCCCGCTAAAGGCAAAATCAAATAAACGTAATGTATGGCAATAACACTATGGATTTTCCATCAACCTATGGCTTGTCACTTAGCTGGATGACCCAGAGACTGGGCCCTCTAAGAACAAGTCTTCTCAAACTTGGAAAGATTACTAGACCAATCAACTCCAATTGAAAAGGTCAGACTCGTAGAGATACAGTTACACTGTGTGAAAGCTACAGGGCATGTCAGAAGGACAATCCTGGAATTTGGGTGCATTATTTGCTTGTCCTAATGTGGGTTTTCTATTTTTTCAGGCCTGTAGTTCCTGCCTTAGTATCCAATGCAAACTCATTTAATCGTTTTACCATTATCAGAACTGCTATTAATACAAAGCTATAAAAGTGTATTCCGTATATTCTAGGCCAAATAAACAACAGATTAATGTTAACCAAAATGGATTTACAGTTGACAAATGGAGTTGCATTTGAAAATTTAACAAGGGTGACAAAAAAATTTTAACAGCCATGCCTTAAGAACAGAAGAGATTATGTTAATTTGTAATTTGACCGTGGATGTTCACTGATAACACCTGAGGGGGTAGCATAGTGGATAATCTCTGCCACTTTGAACAGTTGACAACATTTATCAAATGTGATCAACTTCAAGCTTTCCTATATCCTTGAGAATTCTAGTAGGTTGCCTTAACAACAGCATTGGCATAATTGGCTAATATTGTTAAATCCCTGTATATTGTGTTCTGAATTAGTTGATGACCAAATAATGTAGGATGTCAAAAATTAATTTTCGGATAAGCATGCAAATCAAGTTCTCAGAGATTATGTACAGTATCTCACAAATGTGAGTACACCCCTCCCATTTTTGTCAATATATTATTATAACTTTTCATGGGACAACACTGAAGAAATTATTATTTGCTACAATGTAGTGAGTGTACAGCTTGTATAACAGTGTAAATTTGCTGTCCCCTCAAAATAACTCAACACACAGCCATTAAGATCTAAACCGCTGGCAACAAGGTCTAATTGCTACTAACTTGTGTGATAATTGTATAGCCCACTTGTCCTTGATAGGCTAGAAACAATAGACAGCGTTGGTGGTTAGCTTAGCACGCATGTAACCATAACCATAGTAAATCAAAGGCAGCATGCTCGCTACCTTCATATGTTAAGCTAAAGGTCAAAAGTTTGGGCTACTACCTACTGCAGGGCTATTGAGGCCACACCCACTGCACAGATCATTTCTAGAATCCAACATTCTACAGCAGATTGAAGACAGAATGAAGATATTACTGCATATGTGTGGGTGTGTGTGTGTGTGTGGGGGGGGGGCATAAGGAATATGTTTATTTTATTCAACAATGTTTTTTGTTATTCAATGAAAAAAGTTATATTGATGAATAACTCAACATTTGTATTCACTGTATATGCCTGTCTGCTTATTACAAGACAAAATGTTTATATTTACGTTTGAATAACACAGAGTTTGTACAAATTACCCAACATTTCCGGTTAACTCTCTAAAATTCCCAATAATTCCCCATTAATTCCCATAATTTCCATTAATTACCATGAAAGTATCAAAATTGGAATGTTTCCAAAATTCCCCAGCTTAACTTTCCACTGAAAGTTTTTGGAAATTGTTTTACCGGAAAATGTTCACCCCTTTGCAACCCTACTTCACAGTAATAGATACACAATCAATTGTTGTACATTTTTACCACTTGCAGTGGGGGTTTGAATCCCAAAATCAGGACTGTCATTGCCATGGATTGTGACTTTAAATGGCTCATTAATTTTTCCTTTAAACATATCGACACTATTTCTTCGTAAAAAGCTCTGTGGTAAAGCATTCATTCAAAAATGCACTGTATACAAAATTTTAAAATAATCCAGATGTTGATTTTTACACAGATTGATCCATCTGAAATAGGGATGCTCATATTGACCGTTTAACCGTTAACCGAAAGTAAAACATTTGACCGGTTAATACTATCAGTTAAACGGTTAAGAAGTTTTTTTAATTTTTTACGTATATATAGCCTATATTAGTAAAATCACGTGGCGCGTTGACACGCGCAACCAGAGCCTGGCGCTTCGTTTTGAAAGGTGGGGAGATATAGGTAATGAGAAGCGAAATATACCGGCTGTCTGTTTTGCATCTGCAACGTGTTCTTCATTTAAAATGACAAGCCTTGAACATTTATGGTGACTGTGATATAAACTTGCGCTTTCATTTTTTCATGTACAGAAACGTAACGCTATCGTATTGGGAAGCATATATTATTTTATCGGCTATAATTCATCATGCTCCTGATGCATTATAGCCGACGAAATAAGGTTACCTTAAAAACAACACACAGTGATTGACAACAAGCATTTTATTTTCGGAGAGGACCGTAATGGTAATTTCAATAAAATGGGAGCGCTCGGCAGTTATTGTATAGTTAGTAACATAACGCATAGCAAGCGTTATCAACATTTTGTTTTGTGTTAATGAAATATAGCCCTTATTTGCTATAGGCCTCCTGTAAGCAACAACCTTGTTCCAGATTGTCACCGAGTGTTTTCATTCTATAATTTGACAACTCGGTAAACACTGCATCAAGGCTACTTTCCTTGATTATTGAAAGCAGAAAGTTAAAATGTCTGCGACTAATTTTCTGCGACAATGTTTTGGTTGGTGTGGACATTACGTGTGTGAAAATGAAAGTGAAACCAAACATCGACACAGGTTTATGAAACAAACTAGTTTCATCGTATCGTTTAGTGTGGACTTTGCACCCCAGTGAACTTGTACGCAAAGCTGGTGCACCCGGCAGCTGTTGTTGATCTGTTCTGTATGCTGTTTAGACATTAAAACAAATCCATGGAAAAAAATGTTTGTATATTTAACGGGTTACAGACACTCGTCAATTAATTTTTTTATTTAAAGCCAATTGAATCTTATAATCTTATCAGTTAACGGTTAATAATCGGTTAACAAGTTCCGGTTGTCGGTCAGGAAAATTACCCGAAATGAGCATCCCTAATCTGAAAGGCTCGTAGTGTGCAGGTTGTTAAGCAGACATTTACTGGAAAAGTTGAAGAACCCTTTAATTATAAACACATTGTTTTTCTTAATGCTTATACATTTTTTAACAGATCAACATTAAAATGTAATACACTGAAATGTCTTTTTTTTTTACAATGAATCTTTCTGTGAAGTTCACCAGACTTCTACATGGTACAAAGTGAAACATGACACACGTCTGCACATGGTCATACAGGATTACTATTATTTGCATGTTCCTTAGATTCAAAACATTAAACAAAAGTGAACATGGTGTGCAAAAGTTTAGGCGTCCTGTCACATAGTACTTGGCAACACCTCATTTGGCAGATATGACTGCTTTCAAACATTTTCAGTAGCCTATGTGTTTAGCTATTTTTGGCTTCTATACAGACATCTTCCAGCTCAGAGATTCTTCAGTCTTCTTGCATGCACTGCATGTTTAAGATCTCCCTAAATTGTTTCAATAATACACTGTGTGCACAATTATTAAAGTTGTATTCCTGAGGATTCATGTTATTATTGAACAACTACAGTGCTTTCTGTAAATCTAAAATGTAAATACACCTCGAACCTGAATAGTTAAAGGTGGAATATGAAATATACTGTAATAAATCCAAAAATAACACCAATGCCTCATCAGGTATGTTAAGCTGAAATACTATCTTTTCTGACAACAATGCTAATGTCAGTATTTTTGCTTTCTGAAATGTATGTTCCGTGACGGAATATATGTTATGTTTCTGCCTGTGTGTTATCAATTGCCCATTTTGACAGCACGACCGGGTTGCCAGGCATACCTGTAAAAACGCAAACCCAGCGCGCTACAGCCATGGAAGCAGCAAACAAACAAACGAGAACAGAGAGAGATTATACACAACCTAAAAAACCTCTGCATGTTTCTAAATGGTTGCATGACCAGAGACGTAGTAAAACAGGGTTCGCTTGTCATGGTTGCGCTGGTCTTGTTTGTCAGGTTAGTTTCAATTCTGGGGAGGAGGGGGTGGAGGGAGACAACTCTCGGGTATTTTGAATTTGGACTGCAGTACCCATTTTAAACGCTGGCTGTCTGTTTTTTAATTTTGGACCTTTAAGAAAACAAAAGTGGGGTCTTTCTTTGGAGAATATCTATGTGTGCAGAATTGTTGGCAGGGGCGGACTGGTCATCGGGAGGATCGGGAGTTTTCCCGAACGGCCGGTCCATTCCGGGCCAAACGGGCAGTCATATTTTACTTTGACGGCCGGTCGGACGTATTAAAACAAGTGACAGTAGGCTGAAATGGACAGGCTGTTGCATCTGCAAAACTGCGCTCAGGCCCGGCCATCAAATCGAGAGAGAGTTCCTCTATATTCAAAAGAGGAGAAATCCAGAGTGAATGATTGACGAACGCGGGGAGCGACAGATACAGCGCACGCGCACACGCGCGCGCGCCACCCCACCCCTCCCACCACCGGCCGCTCCATCCAAAGTCCCGGGCCGAATTTTTTCCCAGTCCATCCCTGATTGTTGGGCAACTATTATTGTGCAGAATAATTATGCAACATAAAGAAAAACAACATTTTTCCCATCTCAATTGTTGATTTTCATCCTGTAAAGTGAGTATAATAAACAAAATTTACAAATACAAATTTCTGACATTTCAAAACAAATCAATGAACATGAACAATATAGCCACCCTTCTTTTCAATAACAGTCAGTTTCTTGATCTGTCGATGATCAACTTTTTGTGCAGCAGCAACCACAATCTCCTAGACACAGTTCGCAGAGGTGTACTGTATTCATATTCCTTCAACATAAATCGACCATTTAGGAAGGGAACACAAGTTCTCAATAGGATTTGGGGTCAGGTGAGGAAGGGGGCCATGTCATTACTATTTCAACTTTAAGGCCTTTACTGGCTAGCCACGCAGTGGAGTACTTTGATGCATGTGATGGAGCGTTGTCCTGCATAAATATTGTCGTCTTCTCAGAAGATGCAGACTTTCTCCTGTACCAATGCTTGAAGAAAGAAAGAGTCTTCTAAAAAATGGTAGTAGGTTTGGGAGTTGAGTTTGAGTCTTCAACCCAAAAAGGTCCAACTAGCTCATCTTCAATAAAACCAGCCCATACCAGTAACCCACCTCCACCTTGCTGGCATCTGAGTCGAAGTGGAACTCTGTGCCCGTTACTGATCCAACCACGGGTCCATCCATCTGGTCCGTCAAGAGTCACTCTCATCTCATCAGTTCATAAAACCTTTAAAAAAATCTGTCTTCAGATATTTCTTGGCCAAGCCTTGACGTTTCAACTTATGTGTCTATAATGGGTTCCTGGTAGCTTCAGCTTTCAGTCTTCTCAAATCTTTGGCAGTTAATTTGAATCTTTTTTTCTCAGCACATTTCTTGAGAACCTGTTGACTATTTGCAACAAAACTTTTGATGGTTCAGTAATCATGCCCCAATACCTTAACAATTACAAGAGAGCTGCAACCCTCTGACAGACTTGTTACAATTTTGGACTTTTCTGAGTCAGTTAATAAATCCCTTTTTTGGCCCACTTTGCCTGAGGAACAGAGCTGCCTTATAATTATGCACACCTTGATGTAGGCTGTTGATCTCCTTAGGCCACACCCTCCCTCATTACACAAATACACATCACCTGATATGTTTATATCCAATATGTATTCCAGTTTATACCACTTGGAGTTGGAACATATGCATAATAATGATGATTTGGCCAAAATATTGACTTTCCTAATAATTGTGCACATAGTGTATTCAAGTTCAGGAACTGAAATGGCCAATCCAGAACTTTGATCTTTTTGTAAATATTTCACAGTTGATTTTGATATGTTTTATATCATTGTCTTGTTCAATGTCCAACATATTTTCAGCTTCAATGTCCAGACATTGGCTTTGAGGATATTTAGAATCCATTCTTCATGCAGCATAGCGCCCTGTATTCCACTGCTGGTTTGCTTCAAAGCTAAGCAGGGTCGGGCCTGGATAGTGCCTGGATGGGAGACCAATGCTGCTGGAAGTGGTGTTGGAGGGCCACTAGGGCCCTCTTCCCTCTGGTTTAAAGATCATTCCCAATGCCCCAGGGTAGTGATAGGGACATCTGCCCTGCGTAGGGTGCCAACGTTTGGATGGGACATTAAACGGGTGTCTTGACCCTCTGTGGTCATTATAAATCCCATGGTGCTTATTGTAAGAGTAGGGTTGTTAACCCCAGTGTCATGGCCAAATTCCCAACCAGGCCTCACTTCAATCAGGGTTCCCTAATAATCCCCCTCCTTCCTAATTGGCATATATAACTACTCACCTCTCCACCTGATAGCTGATGTGTGGTGAGCATTCTGGCGCAAAATGGCTGCTGTACATCACTCAAGTGGGTGCTACACATTAGTGGTGGATGAGCTGGGCTTTCCCCCTCACTGTGTAAAGCGCTTTGGGTTCAAAATAAATGTGCTACATAAGTAAAGTGTATTATTATTACTCCACCCTCAGAATAGTAGAGCTCCAGTGCATAGTGGATCACCCCTGTGCTTAACAGTTGGCCTGGTGTTTTCTTGAAATGCTTCACCATTTTGTCACCAAATATACAGTAATGTGTGTAAGTCTTGGGAACACAAGAGTCAAATGTAAACTTTCTTTCATACTGGGCCTAATGGGCAAGTTGGTCTGAAATCTACTGGCCTGTAGTGATTTTTTCCTAGTCTGAACTGAATTTTAAAAACAATACAAATGTGTTTCTTTACATAACAGCATGGTTTATTGGCTTATTAAGGGTTGGGGGGGGTTCTGCAGGGGGGTTTCTGCAGTGGCAGTGTTTGTGCAGGGGTCTCTGCAGCGTTTCTGCGGGGGACTCTGCAGCGTTTCTGCGGGGGTCTCTGCAGCGTTTCTGCGGGGGTCTCTGCAGCATTTCTGCATGGTTCTCTGCAGCATTTCTGCATGGTTCTCTGCAGCATTTCTGCATGGTTCTCTGCAGCATTTCTGCAGGGGATTTTTTTGCACAAGTTCCACACACGCACAGACACCCTTCTGGAGAGTTCTGACCATTAGACAGTAACCAGACACAAAACACACTGTGTCCTGATGTCACTGGTGAGATTTTACCAGTCTTCGACTAACCAGAACTCTTCACTGGCCACAACTATACGCATGAGTGTGGATTTGAGGCATGAGCCATGTACATACCATGTTAGGGACAGATACACATCTGTGCCTGTCTTAGGCTGTCTCAATGTCAAATCTTATCCATCTTTGACTAACCAGCCCTCTTCACTGGCCATATTTCATTCTCCTTTTTCATGATGACTGGAAGGATTGTCTGCCAAATCAACATGTAATATGACCAGCCTCTAGGGCTGATGTTTCCTCCTAGGGGCAGGCCCCGCTCCAGGATGAAATGACTGAAAGGGCATTATTTTATCAATGGGGGGGCATTAGTAAAATTAATATACCATTTGCAATGCTTATGGGGAAACCATATGGGGGGGGGGTCTATCTGGTGGGGAAATGGCCCTCTTTGCTCTTTGCCCATCCGTATATTTGGAACTGCCTAGGGTTCTTTCTATAAAAACAAATCAATTACATGCTACATTCACCAAATGTCTTGTCATACCCAAGAGCCGGTTCTGACCTCCCTGGGGCCTTAAGCAAATTCTGCTAAGGGCCCTCCTACCTGACCCGTGAGCCATGTAAACTATTTGCCATTGCCACACAGTCACACCTGACTCCACAGTGCTCCCACTACAATCCTTCCTACTTTAAAACAGTTTGGTCCAACTGTCAGTGTAAGAATAAGTCGACCTACAGTATACAGATTGAGGTTTACATGTACAATATATATTGAATAGAATATTTTCGATAGAATCATATGATAAGTATGTAAACATAAGCCTATAGGCTACGTCCTAAAATTGTAAAATAAAACCCATACAGCTATGTGAATCAACTTGGGTTCCCTCTACAGCCTGGGCATTTTAGCATCAACATGGTAACCAGTCTATCTGTACTTTCAGGAGGAAATTGAGAATGTCATTATTAGTCTGCCGTAAAATCTTAAAAGTGACTGTTTGAATGAGGCAAAATCATAGATGATGTCATTATAGGACACATGTTTCCCCAAGTCATGATTTATGCCGTTGATGGCCTTAACACTCAAACGTTCCTGTGATATGGAAGACCTCAGGTAGCTTTTCATGAGCTTTCACTTCGAAAAGCTCCTCTCTGCCGATGCTCATGTTACGGGTAGGTTAACTGTTCTGTTAGGGTCTGAGCTGATTGTATCTGATGCTGGATGTACTGAATCTGTGCTAGTACTGTCTGAGGCTGGATGTGGATCAAATTAGTCTGTGCTTGTACTGGCTGATGATCCAGCATCTCTTCTACTGACAAGACTTATGCATACAGTAGCATCTGGAAATTATAAATAACATCACTATTATTAATTTTATCACCTGCATTCAAACTGGCGCCCCCTGATTTCCTTTTATACATTTTTTTAAATAAATATACTATTTATACTATGGTTTGGCTGAATAATTGATGGTTATTATTTACTGAGAGATGTGCATCCATATTGCCCCAGTATGCCAAGCTAATAAAAATTAAATCAAAAGTCGATTTCATCACATTGCTTTCCAGATTGCATTAGTCCAGTTTTGTAACTAAACATTGACTGAGAAACTAGATTATTATTGTCTTGTTTAAAAATGATGTGCACCTATGAGTAACATCACGTCCATATACACCGCATTCCAAATTATTATGCAAATTCTATTTTGCACTAATTTTCCTAAAAAGTCAATGCAAATGACAGTCAGTATAATTTTCAAGTCACCAAATGTTAGGGTATAAGTTGAATTTCATTGAACAAACCACCCAGTGAAAACTGTATTTATTTAAAAAATTTAAAACTAAATGCACTGTCCCAAATTATTATACACAACAGAGTTTCAAAATGTTTAATAGGTTGTAAAGAACATAAAATGGTCATTTGTTGAGTATGCAGCATTAAGAGGAAGCATTCATATTTACTAAAATCAAAAGCTATGTCAATCAAACAAATCTTAACAGGGCAAGTTACATCTTAACATATGACCACTTCTTTGATATAACCTTCACAATTCTTGCATCCATTGAACTTGTGAGTTTATGGAGAGTTTCTGCTTGAATTTCTTTGCAGTATGTCATAATAGCCTCCCAGAGCTGCTGTTTTGATGCGAACTGCCTCCCACCCTCATAGATCTTTTGCTTGAGGATGCTCCAAAGGTTCTCAATAGGGTTGAGGTCAGGGGAGGATGGGGGCCAGTGGCCACACAATGAGTTTTTCTTCTGTTATGCTCATAGCAGCCAATGACACAGAGGTGTATTTCTGGGCCCACTGCAACCGTTTCTGCTTGTGAGCATTGGTTGGGGTGGCCGAATAGTAGGTTTATTCACAACTGCACGCCTCTGAACCTTCCTCAACATGCCTTTATCTGCACACACCCATCTGTGCTCTGAATCAGCCACAAATCTCTTCGTGAAATATCTAATGTTTTCATACCTTGTCCAAGGCACTGCACTATTTGACACTTTTCCGCAGCAGAGAGATCCTTTTTCTTTCCCATATTGCTTGAAACCCTTAATAATGTCGAACATAGTGCTGGGCGGTATACCGATTCACACCGAATACCAGTGTGCATTTTTGTAATGATATGAATTTTTTATATACCGCCATACTGGTGTATTTGGATATATAACGTCCGGAACATTACGCTGCGCGACTGTTTCAGTTCAGACCCTTTTCAATGTTGCACTTCTAAACACGCATGGTGCGACTGCGAGGCGTGGTGAGGGTAAACAGTAGTGCTCAGGGGTCGGTTGCACCAGCTGGACATATATAGGTCGTAACTGTACGTCCGACCTAAAATGCCCTTAACGTCAGACTTACTATATTTATACCTGTTTCAACCAACTGGGCGTAAGCTCTCAATGAATGAACTACGCCTAGTAGCTAGCAGGAACAGCCAGGGCGCAGGGTGCTGATTTATATTAATTATTTAAAATGTATTGTTTTTCTGACTCTCTGATTGCATTAAGATTTAGCTGTAATTTCTTTGGAGAAAGACCATTTTGTTCAATCGAAGATACAGGGCACATTATTTACGTTAGCAGCGAACTACATAGATTATGAATCAAATGCCTGGAAATAGCCAATGTGCTGTTTGTTAAAACGGTATTAACGTTAGTTTACATTATAAACAAATCTTGATCAGTCACTTTCAGCTGTGCGATCCATCCCAATACATAAAACATTATGTTTTCCACCATCACTACAGTATTGAACATTAATACTTTTTAAGACTGATGCTTCACAGCCCTTCCTTATGCTAAATTATGAATATATTTTCTGTTATCTTTCTCAAGTTAAGACGAAGCTAGTTGTTCTGTCTAACTAAAGTTGGTTAAAGCAGCAAATTCCATGTATTTTTCATACAGCAGTGCGCAGCACACACACATTCTTTGGCTTTGTAACTCAGAACAATTAGTAAACGGGTTTAGCTATTTACAATTCTCTTGCAGGCACATCGAATTTAGGGATCAATGTATTATTGGTGGAATTTACAATTACATGAAAATTATATATTTTTAAGCCAATGAAATGCAAGTATTTTAATGGTAGCTTCTCTTTACTTTTAGACTTTATGGCTTAGGGAACGAAACGATTGCCAGGGGGCAAATTTGGAACATTTAAAAATTTCTTCGTCCATTTTATCTATTTGAATTAAGGAAAGAACACTGTCTAGCAACTATCACTAGTAATATTCTGATCTCACAGACGTGCATTGCTTATGGTGGACTTAGCTACGACTAGTCTTATTTTTATTTGGTTCAACAGCTGTAAATTCTACTCACAACATCGGACACGAGCAATTTGCTCCACCACTTTAGCCGCAAACATGTCTTGGAATATCATAAAATGTATGAATCTACTGCAATAATTCCTCTCTCAACCAATAGAAAACGCTGGGAACACCTGATAAGGCATGGAAAAAAATACCGTTGTATACCGTGAAACCGTTAGAATTTAAAGAAATTATATACATTTTTGGTCATACCGCCCAGCACTAAGCAAACATCATTCTTAAATAGTTCTCCTAATTCGGTTCACCTGGCAAACTAATTATCACAGGTGTCTAAGATTGATTTCAGTGATCCAAAGAGCCTGGACACACAAAACCATCCCTGATTAAAAACAACATTTTAATGCTTATGACATTTAATTCCAATTTGCATAATAATTTGGAACACAGTGTACATTCTCCACAGTGTTTGCTGCTGGAAACCGCAAGTTTCAATCCGCACTCACAGGCAGACGCACTACTCGCACACAAGACACACTACTCGCTCACAAGACGCACTATAGCACACCAGACGCCACCTCTCGCACACCAGACGCCACCTCTCGCACACCAGACGCCACCTCTCGCACACAAGACGCCACCGCTCGCACACAAGACGCCACCGCTCGCACACAAGACGCCACCGCTCGCACACAAGACGCCACCGTTCGCACTCACACGCACAAGAGGCACTCACACGCACAAGAGGCACTCACACGCACAAGAGGCACTCACACGCACAAGAGGCACTCACACGCACAAGAGGCACTCACACGCACAAGAGGCACTCACACGCACACGCACAGGGGATTCTGCAGTGTTTGTGCGGGGGTTTCGGCAGTGTTTGTGCGGGGGATTCTGCAGTGTTTGTGCGGGGGATTCGGCAGTGTTTGTGCGGGGGATTCGGCAGTGTTTGTGCGGGGGTTTCTGCAGTGTTTGTGCGGGGGTTTCTGCAGTGTTTGTGCGGGGGTTTCTGCAGTGTTTGTGCGGGGGTTTCTGCAGTGTTTGTGCGGTGGTTTCTGCAGTGTTAGCGCGGTGGTTTCTGCAGTGTTGGTGTCTGTGTGTGTCTGTGTGTGTCTGTGTGTGTCTGTGTGTGTAAATCCAACAACAAAATACTATCATATAACAGTTTGTGAATGATTTAAGACATGATAGGCAGTCAGCATTAGTTTATTATTTGTCTCGGCACCACCTCATTCATTTGGAGCAGCCAGATGTTCTTCGCTAA
The DNA here is from genome assembly GCA_016801145.1 of Umbra pygmaea. Classification (NCBI taxonomy): domain Eukaryota; kingdom Metazoa; phylum Chordata; class Actinopteri; order Esociformes; family Umbridae; genus Umbra; species Umbra pygmaea. The sequence goes on from JACXGM010002351.1 coordinate 43,714, forward strand.
GGTTGTTTTTGCATAAGGGTTGTGATCTGTCACTTGTCGCTCTTCTGCACGTTCTATAATGTTTGTAGGCCTAATTAATGCAAGACATTGTAAAAACTCGGAAACTGCACTTGTCTGCAGTGGTCAGTACCTATCAAAAGTGGTCCATGGAAGGATAAGCTGTGAACCGGCAACAGGGTCATGGGTGGCCAAGGCTCATCGTTGCACGTGGGGACCAAAGGTTGGCAAGTGTAGTCCGATCCAACAGATGTCACTCGATAAAGTGGTGCTGTTCATACCGCGTCAACAATCAGTGCATTTCCCTGCCAATAAATGGTCTATACTCATCGCTGGGTGGTGCTAGAACAATTAAAATAAAAGGAGATTGCAGTTCTAATGCCTCCTAGAGATGTTTTTTTGGGGACATAGACTGATATTAAATCAATGTAATTGTATTCCTATACACAGTAGAATACCTTTCTTAATTTAATAATGCCTTGTTTGTTTTAAAACAGTTTTAGGAATGCAAATAAATATTGTAAACTACTGCGTCTGCATTTGTCAATCAAAATGCATCCCTGAATCGTTTGTGAAAAGTTGACACTATATAAACAGTATAAATTGTATATTGTAATCATACCTAAACAGTGACTGCATTCTACAGATTTCATAGGGTGAAACATCACCAGACTTTTTCCCAATGACTTGAAAAAAAAAACTACAGTACATCTCTCGTCTCTAACAATATACGTCAAGCAAGCCACATTGTTCTTCAGGGCTTTCCCGGAAAATGCTGTGTAATACAGTACGTCACAAGGGAATCACAGCGCTATTTGTCTCTCCCTCTTTCTCGTCTACACATGGCCACGGAAACTAGTTCCTGATTAATAAAATAACCAATAAAGGGAGTTCATTAGTAACCAGTGATCTATGATATGATTAGAAAATTATTAATTATGGTATTTAATTAGTTATAAACTCCCATTACCTGGTCATTTAGGTTTTATTTCATGACTGTATAAGATTTTTTTAATTCAGCATAGAATAGGCCTATGTTTACAAATACATACTGAAGGTAAGTCATGGGAATTCTTCATGTTTTCAGTAGAGTTGAGAGTAACTGTTTAGACTCTGTGCGGGATTTCGTATATGATAAGGTATTTTAAATATACAGTAGGCAGTTCAGATGAGATTTATAATAATACAAATAATACATTTAACTTCAGGTGGTAGTTGCTTTATTATTGACAGAGAAACACGTTGTTGTACTGTACACTGCTTCTAAAGGAAAATTCCTTGTGATGAATGTGCACCCTGAAGCCACCTGGTGGCCATTTTGTGTATTGTTGTCTTTTAAAAACTGCCACCAAAATATTCTTCACTCGGCCAAAGTGCACCTCGTTATAACACGTTACAGCTCCATCCCTTTTGCACCACTTTATAGAGCGACATCTGTATATTTATTCTATTGCTATGGTTGAAACTCCTCATCCCTGTGAGATGCTTGATGTCTGGATATGGAAGTCGGAGAGCAGCTGGCGGGAATGACTCAGTGTTTAGCTCGTACTGCTGTAGCTGCTCTATCAACAGTAGTCCACATGGCTACTGGGGTGAAGCCAACTTGCTGCAGGGCTATGTGAGGTGTTAAAACTAACAGCTGCTTAAATACAGTATGTGACACTTTGAAATCCAGCTGAATAGACTAAATCTTTCCTCGGCCATAGGAAAATATATTTACATTGTCGCTAATGTAATGGCAGTTATCACCTCATCATTCTCATTTTCATATGCTCGATGAAGACAAAAGCGCTTAGAGTGTCTAGAAACACATACATACCCAATGAAGTATAGACACATCTTGCATTTGTTCACTCTGGTGTTGAGGGATAGGGGCTATGGCAGGTTTTTTTTGGTATTTTTTTAGTCATTTTTGGTTCCTTTCTACTTTGTGTTTTTATGTATTCACCAAAGCAACAAAATTGCAAATGTGTTGATTTTTACTTGTGGAAATGTAACAAGATGCCCAGTACCCACAAAGCATACTTCTTTATACAATATACGGTGCAGGATAGAAAAGGAAAATCAATTGGGATCAACAAGTATGGGAACAAAAAGGCTCCGGATTCATACAACACTGTTTTGACAGACTAATCTAGAGAGACAGAGAGCTGTTTCGTAGATGTTGGAAAACAATGTGCAGATTGGGGTCTGGATGGAAAGGGAATCTAAAAGGGCATAGGACGTGTCTTTCTTAACGCTTTCCAGTTGCCCAATATCCAAGCAACACTCACTGAATCAGGCCATCTACAGTAACACCAGCTACGAAGACACAGGCCTGCCCACAAAGGCATGCAGCCTTTCAATAGGTCATGAGTAAGGCATGCGGGCATGTGGCATGTACTGTACACACACTCCTGGAAAATACACTGGCATGAACTCACACATTATGACCATAAATCAGAACCACCGTCAGAGGAAAACAGTGCTGAATTACTAATTATATCAGAATTGTAATGTGCCATATACGTATAATAGCAGATTAGCATAGTAAAGGCTCCAAACTACAATACGGCTCTGGAAAAAATTAAGAGACCACTGCAAATGTTTCTTAAATCAACCCCATTGAAAACCTCTGGATTGTGATCAAAAGGAAGATGGATGGCATAATGTCTCCATGAGTGGCATAATGTCACCAAACATCAATGTGAAAGACTGGTGGAGAGCATGTAAAGACCCATGAATGACTATTTTTATTACTATACAATTATTATTTCTGAACAGTTAAAACATTAGTATTATGTTGTTTAAAAATGAATGTGTCCAAGCTCCATGGAGCGTCGCTGCCACGCTTTGAACACTGCAACTATTTAGTTACTTTGTACAGTCCAATTTTTTTATATAGAATTTGGGAGAAATATTTTCCGTAGTTCATGGAAACTACTAGTACTACTACCAGTACTACTACTAGTAGTAGTAGTAGTTTACTACTGTAAACATGGACGATTTTGCAGTGGTCTCTTAAATCTTTACAGAGTTGTATTACTTCACAGGTTTTGAGATTGGATGATACATGGATGATCCTGTGTGGCCTATCATCCGGATGAGGATCCAATGCAAATATTCTGGGGCATTGTTCAACTGAGCATAACACAATGTCATGCCTTGCTTAGCATTTCAATCAGCATACATGGGGCAGGCAAATACCCGTTTTGCTTAAGTTAAAACTACTGCAGTCTGTCTGCGCCACTTTGCCACTCTGCCCTGTGTTGCGCACCAGCCAAGTGAATTACAGGAAGCTGTGTGGAGATCTGTCAGGTGTGGAGGAATGACAGCTTCATGTCCAGTAAGTGGGCAGGTCAGCTTAGTTGTCAGTAGTTGTGTTGAAATTACAGGTCCTTCTCAAGAAATTAGCATATTGTGATAAAGTTCATTATTTTCCATAATGTAATGATATAAATTAAACTTTCATATATTTTAGATTCATTGAACACCAACTAAAATATTTCAGGTCATTTATTGTTTTAATACTGATGATTTTGGCATACAGCTCATGAAAACCCAAAATTCCTTTCTCAAAGAATTAGCATATCATGAAAAGGGTCTCTAAACGAGCTATTAACCTAATCATCTGAATCAACTAATTAACTCTAAACACCTGCAAAAGATTCCTGAGGCTTTAAAAACTCCCAGCCTGTTTCATTACTCAAAACCGCAATCATGGGTAAGACTGCCGACCTGACTGCTGTCCAGAAGGCCATCATTGACACCC
>JACXGM010002352.1:0-19360 GCA_016801145.1 Umbra pygmaea
ATATGCTGGTCATTGAATTCACTGTTATCTGCTTAAAGGAGGTACTAGTTCATATGCTGGTCATTGAATTCACTGTTATCTGCTTAACGGAGGTACTAGTTCATATGCTGGTCATACCAATATTTCTCCATATTAACAACAGAAGTTGTTGCATTTTTTTTCATCCTGAACTGAGGTCTAATTATAATTTGTAGTGGATCTCTAGCTTCATATATTGTATAAGATATGTTTCTTGCATATATTCTATATTTAGGGTGGTAAGTTACAGTATGTGTGCTGAATGTTGTGTTAACATAGCTTTTTCAATGTTGCTCCTCCATGGTCATCCCATCAGAAGCACAAACAGCTGTCTTTACCAACAAGGAATCTGTACAGAAAGAGATAAAAGCTATTCTCTCCCAGAAAGTCACTCTGACTTGTGAGGTGCTCGAAAACAAGACACAAGTGAAATGGTACAAGGATGGCAAGCTACTGACATCTACTAAGACTGTGTACGCAGAGGCAAAGGGCAAAACTCGTAATTTGGTGATAGAAAGAGTGGATTTAAAGGATGCTGGAGAGTACAGCTGTGAGGTGGGCACAGAAAAGCTGGCGTTTAAGATCCATGTGTCAGGTAAGGATGGGTAAATTATTATTATTTTTTTTGGTGATGCAATTTTAAATTTGATTGCAAGAAGGGTTTCCCCTTTTCTCTGTCATACAAATTAAAATGCTGTCGTCTAAACATTTGGACCCTGGCCAAATTGTTATTGCCATTGTGTTGCATTTTTGTTCTGGTGTCTTAACAATATGAGGAACAAAGAAGTATCAATGCAAGTCAAGCTGACCATCACAAGGCAGATAAGTGTGAAACAATTAGGTTGATCAGATACATGGCATGGCAAAAACATCATTATGGCCTCTGTGTGGTGCAGTGGCACAGCGGTGTCACAGACGTCTTTGCGACACGTGCTTGGAGGAAGCATGTGATTGATCTTCGACCACCCAGCACCTGCTGAGTTTTGCCGATGAGACGATGCTTAGCAGAAATTGGACAAGACAATATGATAGTGGAGAAAAAAAATATAAAAAATGCCCTCCAATATGTTGATGTATTGGTACATTGAAAAAAAGCAACACACTGGTGAGGTAAGCAAATGGCACCGAATTGATAGGCAAACCTTTACATTGGATGGCTGAATTGTCACCATACCTGTAATCTCAATTAATAGTGCAAAAATGACCTCAAACACCCTGAATTAGCTACCACTCAGGTTTTAGGACCAAGTGGAAGGTTCATGACTGGCCAAGGCAATGACCCAATCTGAATCCAATCCACAGGAATTTAGGTAAATGGCCCTAAAACAAGCAGAAACTGGCTGTAGTACAGGCCTGTTAAAGCATTACCAGGGAAGATACCCCCTGATACTGGGGATGTCTTTGGTTAAGCAAATGATATATTTCTAAGTATTAAACATTAATTTATTGTATCTCATATTAATCTGTTTAAATACTTTTAGTACCTCACAGCAATGTCCTTTGGATATATTGTCTTGTTTGCTGATGGTGCTCATGTGGATATTGAAGTGCTTTGTTTATCTGGTGTGTGTGTATTGTGCCTCCATACCACATCAGCACTTCAGTGGATGTCTTAGTACCTAGTTTAGACAGATTTGTAAAAATAAAAATAGAAAAGTACTTTGAATTTGTGAGATTTTTTGTTTGGACACTTCCTGACTCAATTGTACCCTTCAATGACCCCATTCAGAAAGTCAGACAGCTTTCTCCAACAAAGAGTCTGTACAGAAGGAAGTGAAGGGTGCGTTTACCAATCAGGAGTCTGTACAGAAAGAGGTGAAGGCTACACTTTCCCAGAAAGCCACTCTGAGCTGTGAGGTGTCCGATATCAAGACAGAGGTGAAATGGTACAAGGATGGCAAGCTTCTGACTTCCAGTAAGACAGTCCACATGTTGTCAAAGGGCAAGACTCGTCAGCTGGTGATCGAGAATGTAGAAAAGAAGGATGCTGGCGAGTACAGCTGTGAGGTTGGCACGGATAAACTGTTCTTCAAGATTCATGTAGCAGGTAGGGATGACTGATGTCGACATAGATTTTTCCTTTGAACATTTTGGGAAAATATACTGTACATCTACAATGTTTATATACTGTATAATACTGAGTTTGGTTGGTGGGATTTATTTGAGTTCTACCTTCAATCCAATGTTTCTTGGTACTGGCATTTACCTCAATGATTCTTCTCTCAGAAACTCAAGCTGCTTTCACAAACAAGGAATTGATACAGAAGGAGGTGAAAGCTACTCTTTCCCAGAAAACCATATTGAGCTGTGAGGTGTCTGATACCAAGACAGAGGTGAAGTGGTTCAAGGACGGTAAACTTCTGACTTCCAGCAAGAGAGTCCATATGGAGAAAACGGACAAGACTCGTCAACTGGTGTTGGACACTGTGGAGAAGAAAGATGCTGGCGAGTACACCTGTGAGGTTGGAGCAGAGAAAGTGGCCTATAAGATACAGGTGTCAGGTAGGGCTCATGTGAAACCTGGCTGTCTATTTAGTTTCCTCTCAAGGTTTTTGCAGCTGAGTGATATCAGCAGATCTGTATTTTTCCTTGTCTATAAGTGTTTAAACTGTTATCTATCATGGTGTCATTTTTAATGTAGATGTGCGTCTCTGTTAATTTGTTTTGGTCCCATAATGCTTTAGAAATGCATATTTGTTTTTTACTCTCGCAACAACTCAAAAATTGTTGGTGAATGTCAAAATATTAACAGTTATCTGTTTTTATGTTTGGCACTCATTAAATATTTGACATTAAATTAAAGGTTTCAGATTTGACCAATTCCTTCGATGTTTTCCATTCAGAGGCCCAGGCTGCATTCACCAATCAGGAGTCTGTACAGAAGGAGGTGAAGGCTGCATTCACTAATCAGGAGTCTGTACAGAAGGAGGTGAAGGCTGCGTTCACCAATCAGGAGTCTGTACAGAAGGAGGTGAAGGCTACATTCACCAATAAGGAGTCTGTACAGAAAGAGGTGAAGGCTACTGTCTCCCAGAAAGCCATTCTGAGCTGTGAGGCGTCTGATACCAAGACAGAGGTAAAATGGTTCAAAGATGACAAGCTGCTGACTCCTAGTAAGAGAGTGTCCATGGAGACGAAGGGCAAGACTCGTCAGCTGGTGATCGAGAATGTGGAGAGGAAAGATACTGCCGAGTACACCTGTCAAGCTGGAGCAGAGAAGATGGCGTTCAAGCTAAACGTTGCAGGTATTTCATGTCATTGACACCGTCAACTATATATTTGTTTAACAACATTTAACGACATGTTCGCAAACAACTCTTGTTTTTTTGTTTACAGAATCCTCTGCAAAGTTCAAAAAGACAGCAATGAAGGATACATACAGTGTCCAAGCAAGTGAGAAAATTGTGTTGACCGCTGAGTTGACTATGGAAAGTGCCAGTGTTAAGTGGTTCAAAGATGGTGTTGAGCTGAAGGAGGGCTCCAAGTATGAGATTAACCGAGCGGGACATTGTTGTACCCTTATTGTGAAGTCCACCGAAGTCAAAGACAGCGGCGTCTACTCTTGCCAAACTGCTGATGACAAGCTTGAGTTCAAAGTTCAGGTCAAAGGTTAGTTAGTGATTGAACAACTGATTTACAGGCTACTTTTTTAAATTTAGTGAGTACAGTCATCATTGAAATGTTTGCGATGTTCCCTTACAGATTCACCCCTGAGGTTTGTTGTTAAATTGCAGCCTGTAGCCACAGAGTTGGGTGGAGTACTTGCCCTGTGCTGTGAATTGAACCGCGCCACAGGGGATGTGCTCTGGCGCCACAACCACTCTGAGGTCAAACCTGGAGGAAGGTTCTGCATCAGCGCCGATGGTCCCAAACGGATCTTAACTGTGACTGGTATTGCCAAAGAAGACGAGGGAGAGTACAGCTGTGAATGCAAAGATGATAAGACCTCTGCCAAGGTTTCCACCAAAGGTAGCTGAGGGTTTAATTGGATAAACAAATTGGTCACTAAACTAATAAAACATACAGTAGTTGCAAAAATACAGCCAGAAAGTACTGAATTTCTTTGCCTGATAATCTCTCGCTAAATTGACAATTCCTAAATTCATTTTTTTCTGTTCTATTCAGCACCTAGACTGGTAAAGCTGACTTCAAAGCTCAGCAACGTCGCTGCAATGGAAGGAAAGGATGCCATCTTCAAGTGTACCGTCACCCCGGCAGACATTGAAGTCAGATGGTTGCACAACAAAGTTCCCATCATTGCCGGGCCAAAATATAAGATTGAGCATGGAGGCACCAGCCACTCGCTCACCGTTAATTCAGTCAGCCAGACAGATGCTGGAGAGATCAGCGTGGATGCAGAAGGAAAAACCTGCAGCTCTACCCTCCAAGTGCAACGTAAGGACCAACCTTCAATCGCATTGAAAGAATGAAATAAAGTTTAGGTTAATGTCCAGTGTCCGTTTGGTAAAACCTACCTCTTTCTGATTTTGATTTTTTATTCTATTCTTCTGTTTAACCAAATGTTTTTATTGGCAGTGGAGCCAGTGATGTTCAAGAAGAAGCTGGAAAATATAACGGTGGTGGAAGATCAGAACGATGTGAAACTAGAGGTTGAGTTAAGTAAGCCCTCTAAAGAGGTCCGGTGGATGAAGAACAGTGTTGTACTGCAGCCCGGAGGCAACGTGGAGATACGGGTGGATGGGGCCAAGCAGATCCTGGTCTTCAAGAGTGTGACCACTTCTGACCGTGGGTACTACTCCTGTGAGACCCTGGATGACAAGACCCAAGCCAAGCTCATTGTGGATGGTATGTGAGAGCGGTGTGCTGCTGTTGTTTTGTGGTTGACAATAGCCGCTATTAACCCTAGCCTAATTTTAATTAAATTTTTTTGTGTGATTTTCTTTTCCCCCCAATTTTCCTCACTTCCCAATTCCTTCTCTAATCTTGCCTTGTCGGCAGCTCCGCAACTCCTTGTACAGATCTGTGGTACGAACAGGGGCACACACATGGTTCATCCAACCACATGTTGCCCAAGCCACCAATACTTTTCGCACTGTTCACCCAACACAGAAGCCTTTAGTCGGATCATGCACGGGATGATTACGTTCAACAACTATACTTCCGCTATTGAATTTACAGGCACCCAATCTGAAAAGAAGGAGTCGCTGGAGAGCAGGATAGACTTATCTGACTTATTTACTCCAAATCCCAGGCAGCGCTATGCCAATTTGCATCCAGGGACAGTCAGAGAACCCATGGTCGGGCTCGAACCCATGACCATCGCGGCGTCCTGCAATGCAGCGACTTAGTCCACTTTGCCACGCAATCTAGTTGTACATTTTCATTTTTTTCTCCTGCATTAGTGTATCAATAGAGAATGGCAATTTCTAGATTTCCAAACATTAATTTGAAAAATAAATTTGAAAAAATGTTACAAAGAATGAAAATTATTTTTGTTAAAAGATGTAACATATTATTTAATAGATCACTTTTCAGAGAAAATGTATTACCTTGTAGGTATAAAGGCCAGTGCATGTTGAAACAAAGATAACAATCAGGGGCTAATGATCAATGACATGATGAGTTGATCGATCTAAACTGATTAACTGAAACAGAAACGGGTGTAGAAAGAATTAAACTGGGCGAAGGACAATCAAACTAAAAGGTGAGGGTGTGGTATATGACAGCATTTACAAGTTTTGCATAGTACTGTACATTATAAATATTCCAAGGAACCTAAACATTGTCTTTATCTATTTTCACAGTGAAGAAGACAGAGGTGGTGAAGGGCCTGCTGGCAGAAGTCAAGGTTCATGAGAAGGAGACGGTGACGCTAGAGTTGGAGCTCAGCCAGGCTGAAGTGGAGGGCTTGTGGACAAGGGATGGTGTCAAGCTCAAAGCAAGTCCCAACTGCCGTATCACGGCTCTAGGAAAGAAGCATGGCCTTACACTGTCCCAAGTCAAGATGGAGGACGCAGGAACTATTGCCTTCCAAGCAGATGGGGTCAAGACTTCCAGCAAGCTCATTGTTACAGGCAGGTTATCTAAAGTTGAATTTATTTCAAGTGACTTCATTCAATGTCATTTTTATTCAATGTTTCATTACACACAACAACCTATATTGCAACACAGTTCGCTATAAAACGCTATGTGTTTATAATTTAAATATTTTTCTTATTTTAAGGAATCTTACCAAGTTCAATTATCTCAGTGCACTGGCAGATAACTTGGCTTACTTTAAGCATATTCCATATTCATTTAGGTACTCATTGTCTTGTTTTTGGAGGTTTGTTTTTGCAGTGTAGTGATTTACATGCTATAAAAACGTTGTAGCTATTGATTTATGGTTTGGTGACTTGTTCACACAATAGATATCCCTGCAAACAGGCGGCATCCTTAAACATCCAACTGTATACGTTACTTTACAGAGATATTCAGAGAAATCAGACCTGAGACCAGATGGAACTGACCACTCTATAGTACACTACTTGTTTTAATGCAGAACTTCTGCAATAAACACTTTTATATCAAGTAGCACCACTAAAATATGTTAAAACAAATTTTTGTAGTTTTCATGTAACTTCAGTTTATGGCATTATCTTAAAGGCTAAATGTTGCTATTGTGAATCTAAATGTATGTTTCAGCCCAAATTAATACTATACTCTTATGAATTGCATACAGAACCGGCTGCTTTGATCTCTAAACCAATGGCTGATGTCAAAGTTCCGGAGAAGGAGAAGGCGACATTTGAATGTGAGGTGTCTAGAACCAACGCCGAGGTCAAGTGGTTCAAGGTAATTGACACATATACCAGTGGTAACTAGTGAAACAAATTTATACACATTTGTACCAAATTATAACTTTTTCTTAGGGTGACGTGGAACTTAAACCAGGGAAGAACTTTGGTATCTACTCCCATGGTCGCACACGCACTCTGATTCTCCACAAATGTTCCAAAGAGGATGAGGGCACGTACATCTGCCGAACGTCTGATGACAACACCTCAGCCAAACTCACTGTTCATGGTATGAGACCACATTACAAATAATACAATCCAAATATATCGGTTTTATAATAAATTATATTTATGATTTCATAGCTTTGTTAATAGTTCAGACAATGCCATGTTGAGATTAACCACACTTTAATAAATATAAAAAGAACATAACACATACTTAAGTTCATGACATAATTCTTTGGCAAATGGTTCTGTACCTTAGGGCAACCACACCAACATAGTAAGATAGTGTACAGTATATACATTAATTCTATTCACAACATGTAACGGAAGTTATGAATAACAATTATTTTGAGAGATGAGCTTGGTACGCAGTCCTAAAACCCCCAGAGCAAACCACACTACACAGAACCAAAAATACCCAGAACCAACAGGTGGAGGCAGGGGCGGGCAGGAGGACACACTGAAAAACAAACTAACGCCCATCAGCGCACATACGTCTTAAATACGCTGCGTAATTACCATGTGACTACACTGTTGATAAGTGTGCTGCCATCAGCTGATGATGACTGACACATATCTCACTCGGGTTTCCTCTCTGAACCTGCTGTGCTATTTGTACATTCACAGGGAGCATAGTACTTTCTCCCAGACACTGTTCATGAACTTTTACATTGCTTTTAATTACATAGCAATGAATCTATGTAAACCAATAACCCTATTTCAAAAACATTGTCTGTATTGAAGGCTGTTTTACAGTATGTATTTGTTTGTGGTTTGGTGTGTTTTTCCACTCATAGCCAGAGACATTAAGATAGTGAAGAAGCTGGAGGATGTGGAGGTAATGGAGAACGAGAGTGCTTCGTTCGTCTGTGAGATCTCTCATGATGATGTGGATTACCAGTGGTTCAAAGGCAACACCAAACTCAAAGTCAGTGACAATATCAAGATGAGACAAGAGGGTGAGGATGTTACATACATTTGCCAAACTTTCAATGGTATAATTACATTGTAAATTGTATTAAGTACAGAAATCAGATTTGTAATTATTTAAACGACTAAACACAGTTCCAATACAGCTGATTTACTGTTCCCGCAATCTCGTTCCCCAATAAGGCATCAGTTATTTTTGGTGTTTAACTTTCATTACGGTGATTATTTGTTGCCTTCATTTAACAGGAAAAATGTATGTGCTGCTCTTGAAGTCGGTGACGACAGCAGATGTGGCTGAGATTAAATTCACTGCTGAGAAGGCATCATCAACAGCCAAACTGAATGTGAAAGGTAAAGAAAAACGTGGGCAGTGCAATTGGCTTTGTATTTTTGAGGGATTTGCTCTTGAAAAACTTTGGTGACTGGTCAGATACTTTAAACGCTAATATACAGTATGTGGTGGCCTCATTTTTATGCTTTGTTTACCATATTTTATCATTCAGAGTATTTATTTGCAGAAAATGACAACTGGTCAAAATAACAAAAAAGATACAGTGTTGTCAGACCTCGAATAATGCAAAGAAAATAAGTTCATATTCATTTTTAAATAACACAATACTAATGTGTTAACATAGGAAGAGTTCAGAAATCAGCATTTGGTGAAATAATAATAATTGTATAATAATAATAACTGGCTTCCATGTGTCTTTGCATGTTCTCCACCAGTATTTCACATTGATGTTGTGTAATAATTAAAAATTAAACCAGCTCTGCTTTGTTTGATGGCTTGTGACCATTCATCTTTCTCTTGATCACATTCCAGAGGGTTTCAATTGGGTTAATTTAAGAAAAATGTTCAGTGGTCTCTTAATTATTTCTCTTGGTCTCTTAATTATATTACATGTGTATAATTTTATAATTAGTGTATGATGATGAATTATTCTTCTGGTTTTTCTACCCATTTCATTGCAAAGTCAGTAAGAGTGCAGAAGTATAAATTAGTACGTTTTCATATTTGAAGAGCATGCGCCCTACAAGATTGGGTCATCACAATTTGATATATTACAGTGGTTTTATATGCTTTGGTGGTACTGTTTGTCATGGCTTCTATTTATTGATACAGTTCTTATTGCTACTGCAGAACTTCCTGTCCAATTTGTGAAGAAGCTCAGGGATAAGTTAGCAATGTATTCACACCGCGGGGTGCTGGAATGCCAAGTGTCTCGGGCCAATGCCCAGGTCAGGTGGTACAAGAACAAGAAGGAGATTAAGCCCAGCAAGAAGCATGAGATCAGCAGTGAGGATGTGTATCGCAAACTGACCATCAACAATGTTGCCTCCGATGATGAGGATACGTATACCTGTGCTGCAATCGATGAAAAGACATCCTGCAAACTTCTTGTGGAAGGTACTGTTGGGAATTTACTGGATAAGTTAATGTTGACGGTCCTATGTATTTTGTGATTTGTATGCCAAATATTGCAGAGACTGGTTTAAGATAGACAAAATGCATCAGAAGTTAATACTTAATGTATGAATAAAGGGGTCTGGTTAAGGAATGCAGGAGACTTTGAGGCTAGAGAAAAAGTGCATCTTTTGTCAACATATCATTGGCGGGGTTGGGTTAAAAAATGTTAGAGAACCAACCAATCAGAAATCAGTATTATGTTTCTGTGAGAATGTTTCTCTATATGTGAAAGGACAAGCCTTGGTTTGAGAGATTCCTCATTGACGAACCTCAGGCTTTAGGAATAAAGTATTTACTTGCTCTAATCACATATCTCCAGGACTCTGAGTGCAATTATTTAATGACTAAATGCATTAAAATATACAACAGTACCAGGAGGAAAACCAGGGCTTTGACAGTTTTAAACATCTTGGAATGTTCCTTGAGTTCTGCTTATATAAAGAGTGACGTACAGTAGCTTCATATAATATAAACCTTTCTATATAATCTCTTCTTGCACTTCAGGACTATTATTATTATTATATCAGGAAAAGGGACTTCTGTCAATTTAGATTAAAATAATTTCCACTTGACCTGAATCTCTGTATGTGGTCCCTGTAGAGCAGGCCATCAGCATCGTACGGGAGTTAGGTGCTGTGGAAGTGACTGAGCCCTTCGCAGCCTTCTTTGAGGTGGAGATAAACATTGACTCAGTTAAGCCCCCCAAGTGGACCCTGAATGGAGTTGCAGTGCAGGAGAGCACTGATGTGGAGATGGAGAAGGAGGGTACCATGCACCGTCTCACCTTCAAGAAGACCAAGGCCTCCATGACGGGAACTGTCCAGTTCACGGCTGGCAAGAGCAAGTCTGTGGCCCAGTTTACGGTCAAAGGTCAGAGGCTTCTCCACAAACAGAGTATTACAATTAGTCGAATGCACGAAATTACAACCAGATTACACTCACAACTGAATTAGCAGCTATCTATTCTTATAGCTGTTTGTTGATTTCTCAACTCCAGAGCGCCCTCTTGAGATTGTGGATCCCATTAAAGATGTGACAGCCAAGGAGAAGGGCTCTGCTACCCTGAGATGCAAGTTCTCTGCTCCACCCAAACAGGTGAGTTGGTTCAAAGGCCAAACTCTACTGGTGGCTTCTGACAAGTACAGCCTGAAACAAGACGCTGCGCAGGCTCAGCTGACCATCCAGAAGCTGACCGGAGAAGACGCAGGAGAATACTGCTGTCAATCCGATGCTGCGAAGACCAAGGCCACTCTCACTGTAGAAGGTACGCTTTGGATCACATTTTCGGGTTCATTCAACTTCAATAAGGACTGCTTTGCCAAGTGTCGAAGCATTGATGTTTGAATTTATTGAATTCTTTAATTTATTTCAATAAAAAATGTATGGCACAATGAGGATGTGTGCTGTGGTTACTTGCAGTTCGGAAAGTGGAGATCACCAAGCATCTGGCGGACATAGAGGTGGACGAGGAATGTGATGCGGTGTTAACCTGCGAGATCAACTTTGCTGATGAGGAGGTGCAATGGCTGCTCAATGACAAAGCCTTATTCTCTAATGAAGTCAACACCATCACGCACGTGGGCAAAGTCCACACCCTCACTCTCAAGAACTTGGCACCTGATGACGGGGGCGCCATTACCTTCAAGGTCAGGGAGGTGAAGGAATCCGTCACTCTGAAAGTCAAAGGTAAGGACTCACAACCTTGTTTGGTCCAAGTCAAAGTAGTGTAGAAGTGGGACTAAAGAAGAAGACTGGTGAATGTGGGATTAGCTGTTTGCTCTCCATTTGGTTTCCTTCAGAGAAGCGTGCAGTGTTCCTCAAATCTCTGGATGATGTCGTGGGAGAGGTGAAAGGAATGATCACTCTGGCATGTGAGGCCTCAAAGACCAGGGTCTTCCCAATTTGGAGGAAAGATGGTACAGTCCTGACCGCTGGGCCTAAGTATGAGGTCCTGCATACAGGCAAGTCCCTGGGTCTGATCATTAAGGATGTTACCACGGAAGATGCAGGGGAGTACAGCTGCGACCTGGGAACTGCCATCTCCAAGTCTAAGGTCACTGTAAGAGGTGTGTATGAAGAATCAAGAACAGTGTTGCCAAAACCTGTACAGTGATTGTGTTACCTTTAAAACCATAATGTCTCTTTCCCCACCCTTTACGTAGAGCTTAGCATAGGTATCACAAAGCAGTTGAAGCCGGTCGATGCGATGGAGGGAGAGACATGTAGCTTCCAGTGTATTCTGTCACGTGAGACAACTGACCAGTATTCATGGACACTGAATCACCAGACTGTGGTGAACGGAGAACGCTTCCAGGTCTCCAGTACAGGTCGCAAGTACATTCTGGTTATCAAGGACGTGACACCAGAAGATGCTGGTGAGGTGGTTTTCAACATCAAGAACCTGAACTCCAAGACTACTCTAACTGTTGAAGGTCAGACATCTGTACCAGTTGAGATTTCAACATCAATTAACCTAAGAAACAATTACAACAAAAATATTATTATTTTCGTTCCAGGTAAAGCCCATTCTCTTTCACGGGAGTTGCAGGACGTTAGTGTAGTCTTAGGGGAAGATGCTGTGTTCACCTGTGAGGTGAAACAGACCACCGCCATTGTCCAGTGGGCCAAAGATGGGAAGGACGTAAGAAAGAGTGAAAAGTTTGAAATCAGCAAAGAGGACAAGGTCATGAAGCTGACCATCCACAGAGTCACTGTCCAGGACTCTGGGGAATATAGTTGTGCTGTTATTGGTGGAGCCACTACCAAGGCCAAGCTGGAGATTAAAGGTAAGCCTGACGAGTTATTTAGACACTGACACGTTCTTTACACAAATATTTAATATTCGTTTTGGATGGTCAGGTATCACTGACTATGATTCACCACTATTTAAATAGAACTACTTTTGAATGTTAAGGAACCTGAAGTTCTAACTTAGAAAGAAATGTATGCTGCCTCTTCTACCTCTGTGACTTCGATTTTTATTTTAGCTTAATGAGAAATTAAGAGACCTAAATCTCTTTCCAGTTGAGCCATGTGTTAGAGCACACATGCACATACATTGATACAGTGCCGGCCCAAGCCTTTTGGGGGCCCTGAGCAGAAGTTGATTTGGGGGCCCCCCTCTCACCACGCAGAGTCACCTGTGCACTTAATTGGGTGCCCCCAGATGGCCCCAAGCAGCCGCTTAGTTTGCTTATGCCTCGGGGCGGCCCTGCATAGATATGGAATAAAGCCATCTCAATGCGTAAATGCATACTACTATATGTCTCTTTCCTCAGAGCCAGTCCACAAGTTCACCAAGGCACTGAAGGACAGCGAGGCAGAGGAGAAAGGCTCCGTCACCCTGCAGTGTGAGACTGCCCAGCCGGCCTACAAAGTCACCTGGTACAAAGGTGGTGTAGAGCTCAAGTCTGGGGGACGCTATGAGATTATCCAGAAGGCAACTGCCCTCTTACTGACAATCAAACAACTGGAGGAAGAAGACAGCGGCACTTATACTTGTGACGTTGGCACTGCCAAGATGACAGCAAAGCTTACAGTCCAAGGTATTTTTACATTGCTTCAGTTACTATGATCAACAATCAATTAAAAGTAAATGGAAACTATAATATTGATATGTACAGCTCTGGAAAAAAAAGAGACCACTGAACATTTTTCTTAAATGTTAAACCCCATTGAAAACCTCTGGAATGTGATAATAAGCCAAGCTGCTTGATGTTTTGCACCAGGAGTGGCATAAATTCACCCAACATCAATGTGAAAGACTGGTGGAGATCAGGCCAAGACCAATGAAAGGCAATTATCCTTATTAAACATTTATTATTATTACAAAAACTATTCCTACATTAAAACATTAGTATTGTACTTTTGTACTTTCTTCTTAGGTTTGACAACACTGCATCTTTTTTGTAACTTTGACCAGTTGTAATTTTCTACAAATAAATACTCTAAATCACAATATTTTTATTTGGAATTTGGAAGAAATGTTGTCATTATTAAAACAAAAATGTTCATTTTACCCAAACACATACCTATCAATAGAAAACCAGAGACACTGTTGATTTTGCATTGGTCTCTTAATTTCTTCCAGAGCTCTATATATTTTTATAACTTTTTAAAAGTAGCAACTAAAGAAACTATGTTTTTATTACTACTTGCTGTTTACAGCAAGACAAAGCGCTTTGAATTTATGTTCTTTAATATTAGTAGAGTCATATGAATTAAGATGTTGTATCCTGCAGCTGAAAATGTGACATTTATAAATTTTTATTTACTGCTTGTGTTTGTTGGAAAAACAACTACAACAACACGCATGCAATGCAACTGTCTAGACTGAGTGTAATTCATGTCTGTTCTTTTTGCTTGATTAAATGCTACAATCTTTCAGATTGGGGAGTTGATTCCTTCCTGCCAGTTTAATCTTATTCTGATTGGAGGACAAGACACATTATACTCATGCAGCGTTTGCTGTGACTCAGTTTCCTCTCTTTGACACATGCTTTTCAGGTCAGAAAGTATCTATAGTGGAGCCCTTTCCTAGGATGTTTAGTGTCTCAGGGGGGTATTCAGGTGTCTTGTCAAAATTTTTCTTTCATATTTCACAACCCATTCGATAGAATCATATTTAGGTTCCAAAAGCCAGTCTGGAAGCATCTGGATCAACATCTATTATATTATTGTTTTCCACAACTCTTTCTATTCCTCCCTTTACACTGATAGTAGCAAAGACTTTTGCCTACTTTTTAGTGAAATTGGGCTTGTTCCTCCTTTTCCAGCCTTGCCCACCCGCTTTATTGAGAAGCTGAAAAACATGCAAGGTAAGGAAGGTGATGGTGTCACTCTCTGCTGTGTGTTGTCCAAACCTGGTGCCAAGGTTCAGTGGAAAAAGAGCACGGAGAATCTCAAAGCTGGAGACAAATATGAGATGAAGCAAAAAGAGGCGTCCTGTGAGCTTCAGATAAAACATCTGGACGTTCAAGACAGTGGAGAGTATTCATGTGAATGTGGAGACCAGAAGACAACAGCAACTTTAAAAGTCAATGGTATGGATATGTAAAGAATGGTTATTCTGCAGCTAAAAAGGATCTTGTTGAAATGATGACTCAAGAGTCAGACAGCAGGTTGATCATAGGATGTTTAATAAACAGCTCGTCCAGAACAGGTATCTCGGCCCGAGGCTTTTTCAAAGACTGGTTCGGAAGAAGCCCCAAATTACAATTAGGGTTGTCTTATATAGCCTTAGGGTTGTTGTTCCTGACACCTCAAGACCTGTGACTGTTTCACATGAGCCTTAACTTAGGTCTTGTATCTTATCAAATGGCCTTGCTAGTTGTTGTTCTCAAATTCCTCAGTAACCCTTATCTGTGTCTCCTATCCTGTTAGCAATATGTCATGTTAGTCTGAATGGCATCAAACATATATTAGATCTGTAATGGTATTACAGTCTAATAAATAATAGATCATAAAGTTATAAGACAGAAGTCATAAGCCTATTCTGATGTTAATAAGGAAGAAGAGAACATCCATTGATGGTCTCTCTCTGTCCTAGTCAACTGTTGAATAGTGACCAACTGCCCCTTCCTCTGAGTGATGTTAGTTGTATAACACTCATCTAGTTATACCATTCTAAACTGTTTCAACTGTATCTAACATGCTCCCTATATAATTTCCTTCTCAACAGATACATCTTAGTATTGTTGGTGAAACTTTGTTTACAGGGGCGCAGTCAGTCAAAATTAAATGCATGTTGGAAGCAGAAATATGTGTAGTTATTGTATAGATATTCACATTTTATATTTCCTACAATGGTTTGTCAGCACTTCCTGTTACCTTCAAATGCAATCTGGAGAGCCAGGAGGCTGAGGAGGGAGGCAGTGTGACCCTGCACTGTGAGCTCTCTAAACCTGGGGTTCCTGTGGAATGGAAGAAGGGAAAGCAGGCGTTGAAGTCTGGAGAAAAGTACCAGATGAAGCAGAAAGACTCTGTCAGTGAGCTTCTGATCAGCAGAGTTGTGCCAGAAGACAGTGGAGACTACAGCTGTGTGTGTGGAGACCAGAAGACTACATCCACTGTGAAAATCAGGGGTAGAGTGATACTTATTGTTACTGCATTAGAAACTACAACTTTGACATGTTATTGGCTGTTTGTGACTATTGTCATATTATATTTCTAACTTCAGGAATCCATTAAGTTTTAGGAGTAATACATTGTTAGTAATACATTCTTTGTCTTATCGTGAGACCAGTGTCTCATTGGTATTTGCTTGATGTGTTCCTATGGATGTCTATTTTTTGTGCCTGTGTTTTGTTTGCGTTATTGTTCAGTTTGTGTGTTCATTCTTTGTCTTCTGTTTGTCCATCTTTTAATGACTATTTATCAATTCAATTTTCTTTTTAATCTGTTTTGTGTTTCTCAAATGTTTTGACCTGCTCAGGTAGTGTCACGTGTCATACGCATTATCTTTGTTATACAGTAGATTAACTTGGGTATGGTTACTGAAGCTTTATTATTGTTTACACGTCTTAAAAATCTTAATGTTTTATTATTTTTGGAATATTCTTCTCTATTTTTGGATTACCTTCCCATTAAACCATGTCATTGTCTTTAAGTTAAGATGTTGTACTCATGTCAAATTGATATTGTTCTGCTGTATATCAAATACATGTTTATGTTTATTCTTTAGCCCAGCCAGTGACATTCAAGCAAAAGCTGAAGAGCCAGGAGGCTGAGGAGGGAGGCAGTGTGACCCTGCACTGTGAGCTCTCTAAACCTGGTGTTCCTGTGGAATGGAAGAAGGGAAAGCAGGCGTTGAAGTCTGGAGAAAAGTACCAGATGAAGCAGAAAGACTCTGCCTGTGAACTTCTAATCAGCAGAGTTGTACCAGAAGACAGTGGAGACTACAGCTGTGTTTGTGGAGACCAGAAGACTACAGCCAGTCTCAAGATAAAAGGTGAGAAAACGTAAAAACGTCCTTCTCATTTAGAAGACAACACAGGCATTAGTAAATAGGAATGCTTTCCAGAATTTCAGGTAAAAGTGTTCAGCTAAAACCATTCCCCAAAAAAGGTGTGCTATGTCAGATACAGTATGTGTCAAATGTGCTCCAGGTCATCGAAAAAGAATTCCATGGCTAAATAAGGTATAATAGTGACTCTACTTAAAGTTTATGCATTTATAAAAACATCTTCACATCAAACCAAAAATAAGAGGTTTCCTCTTTGCCAAACAAATATACTTTACACTGTTGAACAGATGTAATCATTACAAAGTAATCATTAATAATTTATAGATGATTAATTATAGTTTTAGTAGATTGTCACTAAATGTATTTTTAACTGAATATACCAGTAACTGTACAGTTTGTTTCCTCTCTGGTGAACACAGTCTTGGTCTGTATTGTAGGCCTACTTGCACTTTAAATATTGTTCTGTGTTTGTGTTTGTTCTTTTCATTTTCTTATGTTAGCCATTTTATAAAACCAATAAAGGCAGTCTAACCTAGGAACTAAGTCAAAAAGTCATTAAACAATCATTTAGTTTCCATTTCAGTTGGCCCATCGATACACGACTAATAGAGCGTTTGGATGATAGGATAGATAGGCACCCAACAAATGTTTTAGCCGCGTTCACATTGCGACGAAGAGACACATTACCTTCAATGAAGGGTGTAGCCACACTTAGCTAATCCGCTGCTCCCAGCAAAGCAGTGTGCACCCCCGCGAAAATAGCATTGAGTCTCTGTGCAAACACTTAAAATAATTTAAACTGACTCTTACAGTACCTCCTGAAACACAACCAATCATATTATAATGTATGGTCCTATTGCTCTATGAACTAAAATAGAGGACAAACTGATGTGTGTATTTGTGTTTCTACAACAGTGCTTTGCACCAGTGCTGTAAGCTGATATGTATTCTTGCAGTCAGTCTAAATGTTCACTCTCTCAATGTCTTTGTGAGACTTGTTGTACATCTGGCTGTTTGTGTATGGTACATCTCTCGTTTGGCTGTTCTCTATTATGGTTGGTTTAGTCATAAAGTTGTGTTATGAGGTGGTATATTAAAGGCCTGAATTTGTTTATTACAGCTCTAAAGCCTTTTGCTCCTCCTGTAAGTCCTAAACAGGTGGAGCCACAGAATGAAGAGACGGAAAGAGAAAAAGGAAGATGAACAGTTTGGTTTAAAGCTTAGCCCTTGGTCTTGAAGGTATCTCTCTAAGTGTATTGTTGCGGTTTGTTCATGCCAGCATTTCACTGTATGGGAAGATGTCCTCTCATATTGCTTCATCTTGAATCCATCCATGTTGGCGGTCATTATTGCTTTATGCGTACATCTTTTGGTGATTTGTCGAGTGGTCTGAAAAGTTCTGTCTGTGGGTCTTTTCATCTGTTAGGCTGTGTCATGTTTCAACTGGTGCATGGGCATTAGAAGGCTCCATCCATGTTGTTGCTTGGTTTTCAGTTACTGCTTTATTTGGATGTGCATATTCTCAATTGGTGTGTCTGTCTGTTGCTATCTTGCCATTGTTGTTTGATTTGTTGCTGCTGGTGTTATTTTTCTTCCGGCTGCAGTTGTGGCACATTGCTTGGTTGACAGGGGCACAGATGGCTCAGTGGGTAGGGATTCAGACTTGTAGTCAGAAGGATGTCAGTTCGATTCCCGACTGAGCCAAATGTCGTTGTGTCCTTGGGCAAGACACTTTACCCTAATTGCTCCCAGGTCGTTGCTGTAAATAAGAAATTGTTCTTAGTCAACTTACCTGGTTAAATAAAGGTTAAATAAAAATAAAAAAAAAAAATTACAGCATTCCCAGTCTGTTGGTTAGTGATGACGGGATACTTTTTAAAGGCACAGGATGCTTTTGTTTATCACAGCTTTGAAACTTTCAGTTCCTGCTCTTGTACAACTGGACCCCCAAAAGCAGAAGACCAAACAGTCCGAAGGTAGTGTCAATCACACATTTTACATGGGCTTTGTCATGGCCGTGTGTTTTTCCTGTTAGTTCTTGAGAACATGAATAAGGGTGCATGGTTGAAGTATGTAGATAAATGAACCACCAAGATGCTTTCACAGATCTGATGCACCCAGCTTCTTCAGTTGTTGTCAAAGCAGGAGAGTGAAGTTTCAGTTAATTTTAATTGAAAGTTTCATAGTGTCTTTAGTTCGAAAGTCTGGAGCTTCTGTTTTCCCTAAGAAAGAGCCAGTGAAGCTTGAGATGAAGGCAGATGTAGAAACCTGTAGTAGGAAAGCTTGACCATCTGTGTTGGGTGCTGAGCTGGGACTCGCATTCGGTGTATTGTACATTTCTAAACCACAATATATTATGTTTAGTAATTTAAGGCATAGTCAACTATAGCAAACAAAATGTAACTTAGCAGCTAACTAGCAACAAAGCTAAGCAAACTGAGCTAAAGTTGGTAGCTTTGTAATAGTTTTGCAAGTTGTGAAGTTTTGCAGTCAAAATATTTGGTTGCTGACAAGGGCGTAGGTTTGGTTTGAACATTGGTGGGGACACAGTTTTACCATTCTATTTGTGCAAACACACACACACACAAGATACTGCATTAACACAGTAGGTCAGAAGTGTCAAAATATATTCAGGTTTATTCAGAGTACTGTAACAGTACGTAAGTCCAGTGGTTAACTAAACTTATTTCTAAATCTAATATTAACTAGCTAAATTGAATATTGGTTTCTTCAAGTCTGCAGGCACAAAGTATCTAGTGTGCTTTAAACCTACTTTTCAAAAAGTTACACAACTCTTCTGATTATTCTTTTCACTCCTCTGTCAGAAATGTTGCGACTCCTCTGTCAGAAATGTTGCGAAGAGCACCTGGTCGAGGCAAATTTATGGTGAAATGATTATCTTTCCACTTCCGTATTATTGCCCCAACAGTGCTCACTGGAACAATCAGAAGCTTAGAAATGCGCCTATTGTCACAGTTCTTTGTAATGTATAGTATGAGACAGGCGCGAAGGAGTTTT